>PVLC010013179.1:0-30143 GCA_004027655.1 Graphiurus murinus | reverse complement strand
TAAATAAATAAATAAATAAATAAATAAATAAATAAATAAATAAATTATGCTTTGTCAATTGAATATTACTATGGAAATATGAAATCTTAACTCCTTCTACATAACATACAAAATAATCAATTCCAGAAACATTGCAGATCTAAATGTGAAAGACAAAATAATATGTATTTTGGAGGAAAACAGAAGAAAATCCCCACAACCTTAGAGTATCAAGTATTTCTTTTAAAAATATTCTCTACTTCTTTTATTTATTTTTAATCTTGGACATAATTTAACATACAGAATAGTTATAAAAAAAGTACAGAACTTTCCTATATGCATGTCTTCTAGGTTCTCCAAATGTTAATATATCATTTTCCTGTAGCCTTCTGAATTTCTCTCATTCTCCATGTTTACATCCAGAGAATTTTTTCTGAAACCTTTAAGAGTAGATTGCAGGCATGATGTCCCTTTATTTCTAAATCATTTGTGTATTTCCTTTTGTGTGTTGAGGGGTATTGGAATGGAATCAAGAGGCATTCTACCTCTGAGCTACACTCTCAGCCCTATTTTATTCTTTTATTTTTTGAAACAAGGTCTCACTAAGTTATCAAGGGCCTCACTCACTTGCTGAAGCTGGCCTCGAACCTGCAGTCCTCCTGTCTCAGCCTCCTAGGTACTGGGATTATAAGTGTGGGTCACCATGCTTGGCTGTGTATTTCCTTTAAAGCTAGGAAATTCTATTTCATAAGCATAGTTCCACTGTCATGATCAGACAAGTAATATGTGTATAATAATATCATCTAATTATAGAACTTGTATTTTATGAATTCAAGTGAATCCATTTCTATGACCTTTGAATTTTCAATCTTAGTTGGAAAGCCTTTCACTATACGTAGGTTAAAGAGGAATTTATATACATTCTGCTGGTATTTGTACGACTTCATTTTTCAGATGTTAATTCTTGTTTGGTTTATTTGGAAGTTATTCTTGTGTATAACTTTCAGGTGTGTATCTAATTTGCTCTTTTTCTACATCACAAAACCAATCATCCCTGTGTAGTAAAACAGATGATATTTTATGAAATCATTTGAAGTGCCAACTTTATCACACATTATACATGCACATTTATTTCTTTATGCAAATTCTCTTCTATTCCACTGTTCTTTCTGTTCATGCATCAGCAATGCAGTTTTAATCATAGATGCCTTGTACTATGTATTACATCATAAATATCTTAAAGGGCTTACCTCTCACCATAGCTTTTTCTTCTTTAGTGTTTTCTTGAATATTTTTGCATATTTATTTTTCCATGTGAAATTTAATATCAAAACATTTGGACCAGACATGGTGGCATATGCCTGCAATCCCCGTACTAGGGAGGCTGAGACAAGAGGATCGCAGATTCGAGGCCAGTCTGAGCAACTTAGTAAGATCCTGTTTCAAAATAAAAAGTAAAATAGGACTGGGGATATAGCTCATAGATAGAATGCCTCTAGGTTCAATCCCTAGTACCACGAAAATACAAAAAAAAAAAATCTGAGCCAGGTGTGGTGGCGCATGCTTGTAATCCCAGCATTTGGGAGGCTGAGACCAGAGGATCCGGGTTCGAGGCCAGCCTCAGCTACCTAGTGAGGCACTCCACAACATAGTGAGACCCAGTTTCAAAAAAAAAATAGGGCTGGGGGCATAGCTTGGAGGTAGAATGCCCCTGAGTTCAATCCCTAGTACCACAAAATAAATAAATAAATAAACCATCTGGCTACATCAAACTGCTGATGGAAAATTTTTTAATGAGATTGAGTAAAACTTATTAATTAAAAAAGTATAATTTTATCAGGTTATATACATTTGTTCAAGTTTACCTGACTTTCACAAGCATTAAATAATTTTTCTTAATAAATGTGAAATATATTCCTAAGTATCTTATCATCTTTTCTCTATTTTAAGTGGATTTATTCTACAGTATTATAATCCCTACAATTAGTACTAGTTTGTTCATATAAAGGCTATTAAGATCTATATAGTAATTTCTTGTCCTCTTTATTTTATGGAATTTTTTTCTTGTTTTAGTAACGTTTATCTGTGATTCACTTGGGTTTACACAATCATGTCTTCTGTAAATAGAGGTAGATAGTTTTGATTCTGAGTTCTTATGCCTCTAATTGACTTATCTAATTCAATTGTTTAATTCCTCCAGGACAATTATGATTAGTCGTGTAAATAGAGTTAATCCTTGCCTTTGCTCTGATTGTTTAATGTAGAAATGTAAAATGCATTTAGTGTTTCACCATTAAGAAAGATGATGGGAGTGGGTCATAGGAGGGACTCTAGCTGAAGAAGGAGAAAAAAAAAATCATGTCATTTTCAGGGAAATAAATGGAACTGGAAAACATTATGCTAAGTGAGATTAGTCAGTCACAAAAAGTAAAAAATTGAATGCTCTCCCTAATATGTGGAAGCTAGGGAGAAAATGGGACATAAGAGGGACTCCAGATAGAATTAGAGGGTCAAGGCCAGGCAACTGCTATTTGTTGAAGGCATGAGAACAGCATTTCAAACACCAGGTAATGATGCTGTGGCTCTCCTGTGAGTCAGACTCTGAGAGATTGCTGCCTCCAGAGGAAGAATGACAACGGCATTCAGAGTCAGCAAAGATGATGCTCGTTTGGTCCCAGTTCAGAGGAGCTTGTAGAAGCTGCAGCCCAGAAGTAGCACTATTAACACAGGCAACATGATCATTCTCTGGACTTCTCAATCCCAAATAAGTTAACGATAAAAAAAAAACTGACATGACTTAAAGATTCGTATCCCATTATGTTTTGTGACAGACGATCAGGAAACTGGAGTAAAAGAGGCAAACATCCAAGAACCAGATATACAAATATATCTGGCTTGTTTCCAACCATATCCCCAGTGTCTAGAAATGTTCATGAAATATTTACACTCTTGGGAAACATTTGATACAGAAATGTAAGCACAGGCCCTAGGCCCCCCAAGGTTGCTTAGAAACATGGCAGGTTCAGGTTCACGCTGGCTCTAGGGGGCAATTTTGAGCAGCCAGTGGTTCTTACCACCCAGGGACATCTTTAATCTTCATTTCCCATCTACTCTCCTCCCTACAGAATATAGAAAATTAAAAAAAAGAGGGACTCCATATGAAGAAGGAGAATCCTTAGGTGAACAAAGAACTTGACTTAATGGAAGATGATGGGGGGAGGGGGGACACCCTAATGAGTATGATGTACTTTCATGAACACATCAAAGTCAATCACTAAACTGACCTTGAGAAGGAGGGAGGGTGAGGGAGTGGGGCGGGAATTGGGGAAGGGTTAAATGAGAAATGTGTGCTTGTATGCTTTTATTAGCTTGTACCTAACAAAGATGTATGATTACAATGCACCGATTAATAAAAAAAAAGAAAGATGATGGGTTTGACATGGAGATTGTGTGTGTTTATAATATACAATAGTAATAAGTTATAGTCCATATTGTTCTTTTTGGTACTATCCTATCAAATTTATCAATGTTTTAGTTGCTTCATAAGAGCAATTGTGAAGTTTCCTTTGATTTTTAATGCCCTGGAAAAGTTTATGGAGCGTGTGAACTATCTGGTTTTTGAATACTGACAGAATTGCTGTTTGAAAGCATCTAGGTCTGGTGCTTTTAGTGAGATAGTTAAAACTTTGTCTTTTATTCATGCTATGGAAACTAATCTGCTTAAGCTTTTTTTCTCTGATGCAGTCAATTTTGATATATACAATATTTTCTGAAGGAATTATATACTTCATCTAGGCCTCAATTTTATACGTACAAATCGAAAGAAATAAATAATATGATTTTTTAAAAGTTCTCCTGTTTCAACTGTTTTTATTCCTTATAATATCTTAGGTCATATACTTGTAATTTCTCTGGCTTTATTAATGAAATTAGAGCCAAGTGTGGTGGTGCATGCTTATAATCTCAGTACTTGGGAGGCTGAAACAGGAGGATTGCAGGTTTGCAGCCAGCCTCAGCAACTTAGTGAGACCCTGTTTCCAAATAAGAAAAATTTTTGGTTTTGGCGCTATTGGGGGTTGAACTGGGTGTGCCACCATGCCCGGCTTTTTCTAGTTTTTTGAGATGGGAATTCATTTACTTATTTTCACTTTTTTATCTTTTGAAAAAATAAAAGGTGAAAATGTCTAAGACAGCCAAGTGTGGTGGTGCATACTTGTAATCCTAGTGCTTGGGAGGCTGAGACAGGAGGATTGCAGGTTCGTAGCTAGCCTCAGCAATGTAAAGAGACTCTAATCAACCTAGGGAGACCCTGTTTCAAAATAAAAATTAAAAAAGGGCTGGGAGTGTAGCTTGGAGGTAGAATGCCCCTGGGTTCAATCCCCAGTACCTCTTCCCCCCACACACACGTACAAATATGTCTAAGACTATGATTCTTCCTCTGATCACTCTTGTAAGTGTATGGCACAGTTTATCATAGCCAGTGTTTGCATTATCCTTTGTTTAAAATTTTTTACTTACCATTTTATCCAATAGCATTTTATAGAGGCTTTAAAAATAATTCCAGGTAAAATATCCTGTGTGCTTTCTGATTGTATACATAATTGGTAGTTTTATTACACTATCATCAGGTAACATTGTAATGTTTCTACCTTAAGGAATTAAATTTTTCTTTTTTAATTTTTGATACTGAGAATTACAGGTGAGCTTCACCATGCCTGTCTAGTAATGAAAATTGTATTTGTAATCTAATGACAAAGATTTTTAAGCAAAGCCCAAACAGCCAAAAGGATTTTAAAGTTTATATACATATACAGTATATGCAGACTATAAAGGGTGGGATATGATAATCATTTTATTCTTTTTCTGTGGTACTGGAGATTGAACCCAGCAGTGTTTTACCACAGAGCTACAACCTCAGCCCTTTTTATTTAAATTTTTGTTATTTTGAAACAAAGTCTCACTAAGCTACCACATGTTGGCCTTGAACCTGTGATCCTCCAGTCTCAGTTTCCCACAAGCATGTGCCAGTATACTCAATGGTAATTTCTTTATTTTTTACAGTTAATGTGAAGAACTTAAGTTCATTCAAAGACAGACACTATTAAAAGATTTAAATAGTGAGTAACAGTATGGATACAGTATTTACAATACATACCTCCAAAAATTTCTTTTACTTAAAATATGTAAAACAAAAAAAACCTAAAAATCAACACAAATAAGACAGAAAAAATAATAGAAAATGGCAAAAGTAAGTACTGCACAAAAGAAGATTCCAAATAATCAAAAATCCTATGTCTATGTGCTTGATAGTATAAGGCATCAGGAAACTGAATCTATAATGATTTTGCCTCTATATGCCAACTTGAGTGGCTAAAAGGAAAAAAATATTACCAACCTTTGGTGAGAATATGGAGAACCCCAAACTGTAACAAATAGGAGTGTAAATTTATATGACCATTTTGGAAATCTCCTTGGTAATACATAATAAAGCTGAATTCATGTAATATCCTATGATCTAGTAGTTCCATATCCAGGTAAATACTTAGGGAAATCCACAAACTGAGTACAATAATTACCAAAAACTATGCAATACTATAGTGACACATGCACATCCATGTTTATAGGAGCACAGTTCACAATAGCCAAATTATGGAACCAAATCAGGTGTCTATCAACAGATAAATGAATAAAGAAAATAAGGTATATACACACAATGGAATTTTACTCAGGCCGGGCGTGGTGGCGCACGCTTGTAATCCCAGCATTCAGGAGGCTGAGACCGGAGGATCCGGGTTCGCGGCCAGCCTCAGCTACCTAGTGAGGCACTACGCAACTTAGTGAGACTCGGTTTCAAAATAAAGAATAAAAAAATAGGGCTGGGGGTGTAGCTCGGAGGTAGAATGCCCCTGAGTTCAATTCCCAGTACTGCAAAAAAAAAAAAAAAAAAAAAAAAAAAGAATTTTACTTAGCCATAGAGAAGAACAAAATTATGTCATTTGCAGGGCAGAAAAATGGATGAAATTAGAGAATATTATGCTCAGTGAGACTAGCTGGTCTCAGAAAGGGAATAGTTACATGCTTTCTCTCACATGTGGAAGCTAGAGAGGAAACCGGAAACATAATGGACTAAATGTGGAGAGAGACTTGTAGAGTAGTGGAAGGGGATTGAGGGATGGATTTAGGGAGGAGAATAAGAAAGATTGAAAAAGGAAACAGTTCAAATAATACTATGGGAGTATGTGAAGGTATCACTACCAATTTCACTAATTTGTGTGGGGAGGGAGGAAGGGGAAGGGGGTAGGATGTGGAGGGAAACACACCAAGAGCTGTGTGTGTGTGTGTGTGTGTGTGTGTGTGTGTGTATCACATTGAACCTCACTATGATGTATAATTGCAATTCACCAATAAAACAATTTAAAAATAAAAGAAAAGGTCCAGGGGTATAGCTCAGAGGCAGAATACCCAAATATACAAAAAACCACCCAAATGTCCATGATGAATAGATTTAAAATAAATATAAATATAATTATAATAAAATACAATTTAGCAATATAGGATTAACTACCATACCCAAGACCATGGCTAAAACACAGGAAAATTGTGTTAAGCTGAAGAAGCTAAGAACAAAAGACTCCATACAGTATGCTTCTATTCATATAAACAGAAAATCATAGTGCAGGTGAGGGTGGTAGCTACTTTTGTAGGAGAGAGCTCTAAATGACTGGAAAGGAGCTAAAGGAGGTCTTATACGGGGTTCTGCAATATACTACTTTTGATCTCATGGTGATTACATAAGCACATTTATTTGTGAGATTTCACAGATCAGTATATTTATATACATTTCTATATGTTATACTTCAATGAATAAGTATGTGGGAAAAATGGGAGATAAAAGAGAGAGTGGCAGGCAGTATAAGGTGCCTATCCTCCTGAAATTTCATCTCCCAGAGTAAGGAATTTCCTCACCTTGTATAAATTCTTAAATGCCATTAAAATAATTGTGGTTCCTCTTATACACAGTTGGTGGAATTGTAAATTAGTACAACCATTATGTAAATCAGTTTGGAGCTTCCGCAAAAAATTAAGAATGGAACCACTATATGACCCAGTTATACCACTCCTCAGTTTCCTTCCAAAAGAATTAAAGTCAGAACACAATAGTGATACATGCCTATCCATGTTTAAAGCTGCACAATTCACAATAGTCAAATTATGGAACCAAACCAGGTGTCCATCAACGGATGGATTAAAAAGTGGGGTAAAACATACACAATAGAATTATACTCAGCCATAAGGAGAACAAAATTATGTCATTTGCAGAAAAATGGATGGAACTGGAGAAAATTATGCTAAGTGAGATTAATCAGTCTCAGAAAGTCAAGGGTGGTATGTTTTCTCTCATATGTGGAAGCTAGAGAGAAAATAGGAGGCACAGGAGGCTTTCAATTATGCAAAGATAGATCCATAAAATAACTAAAGGGGGTTATGGGTGAGAATTACAGGGGGGATGAGGGAGGGCTGTGAAAGAAACAGTTCAAACAATACTAAGGCAATATGTGACAGTGTTATTACCAGCCTCACTAACGGATGTCGGGAGGAAGGGGAGAAGGAGGGAGGGGGGTGGGATGTGGAGGGAGGTACACAAAGAGCTGTGTGCATGTATATTTTTATCACAACGAACCTTACTATGATATATTATTACAATGCACCCATGAAATAAAATAAAATGCAAATAATTGTGGCTCCAAACTTGTATCGTTTTTGAAATTCTTTTAGCTTAACCTTGGTGTAATGTTCTCAGAACTAATATCTTTTCACTTAAAGAAATCATTAAGCAAAGATTCACCTTTCTTTCTTGTTCCCCTTCCCTTTATAGTACCAGAATCATTAAAAATGAAATCTAATACTTCTTAATTTGAGGAGCATATACAGAATAAGTGCATCATTGTAAAATTTGTTTCTGTAAATTTATTTCTCTTTCTTGCTATTCACCTTTTAGCCTATCCATTTGCCTCCTGAATGAATAGAAAGATGCTTATAAGTAATGAGTTTGACCCATTGTTAGAACTAACTCTTGATGTTGTAATTTGATCTGATTTATTACATCCATCTTCATTTTTCTTGTAGTGTTTGAATTTATTTATTTATTTAGTTATTAGTTATTATTTATTTATTTATTTATTTATTTATTTATTTATTTGGTACTGGAGATTGAACCCAGGGGCATTCTACCTCCAAGCTATACCCCCAGCCCTTTTTATTTTTTATTTTGGAACAGGGTCTTACTAGGTTGTTGAGAGCCTGGCTAAGTTACTGAGGCTGATTTCAAGTCTGCAATCCTCCTGTCTCAGCCTCCCAAGGACTGGGATTATGGGCACGTGCCACCATGCCCAGCTTGATTTTTTAAACAAGAAAAAATATAAATTTAGACTTATAAAGGCACTATCTATTGTCTTCAAATTTATATATACCTCACCCCCTAATATTTTATAAATTAGCCCTATACTATCAATTAAAGCAACATGGTCAATATATAGTGCTTACAAATCTTAAATCTTAAACATTAAGTGCTAAATTTTGTTGCTTTTTATATTCTAATGAAAATTTCCTTTTGTGAGTCCCCATTTGATTTTGTCAAATGCCCCCATTTTTAACGCTTTTCAAATTTGATATATTTGAGATTTTATCATCATCATACATTTTAACACATAGCCTACTTTTTCTATGATCAGGAGAGTTTGTAGTTGTTTTTTTAATCCATGGTTCTAGTAAATAAATGGATGGACAAATAGGTAGATAGGTAGGTAGATATAGAGAAATCTTTTCCTTGAAGAAAAATTTTGCCCAGGCCCATGTCAAATGTGAATAGAGTCAAAATAAAATGAGAAAAGGCTTCTTTTTGATAGTCAGTTTCCACATATGCCTCCACATAACAGGTGGTGCTAGCCTCTCTAATCCACCCTAGACGGCCTGTTCCACAACAGTTTGCCCGTACTGGAAAATCAATTCTCTGTTACCATACACTCTGGTCAAGCCTGCATTCCTCTACCATCTCAAAATAAATCCACTGGTGAGATCACACCATATCACATGGCACCATCACTCAAATTGAACCCTAGCGAAATTGTTATACACTAAGTATTCCCTAATATATTTTCAAGAAAGAGCTCATGGCAATGTTAAGATAGACTCAGGAAAGGGGGGTGAGTACAGCAGGCATTTTTCTATTAAGTTCATCTTAATATCACAAAGAAGACTTGGCTAAAGGACTCAGTTATCATACTTGTTAACAATATTGACTTGTGATTATAATGCAATATATAACTTGAAAAACACATTGCAAGTTATTTTATTAACACTTGCCATGGTGTATAATGGACATAGTTGATCATATAGTGCTAAGGGACTAATTTTTTGTGTCTTTTGAATGTAATTTCTTAATTTTGCAGATTTATTTTTATCTAATAAATGAAAAATACCAGCATGAGTAGTTTTGATAAAGAGAGAGGATTTGATAACACCCTAGTATCCCAGAAAAGGGAATGGATACTTCATCGTGAAATATTCAAAAGAACCGGGCATAGTGGTGCATGCCTATAATCCAAGTATTTGAGAGACTGAGACAAGAGGATCACAGTTTTGAGGCTAGCCTCAGCAACTTAGAAAGATTATGTTTCAAAACAAAAAATTAGGCCATATGTGGTGGCTCACACTTGTAATTCCAGTACTTGGGAGGCTGAGACTGGAGGATCCGGGTTTGCAGCCAGCCTCAGCTACTTAGTGAGGCCCTCTGCAAATTTTTTTTTTTTTTTTTTTTTTTTTTGCGGTACTGGGAATTGAACTCAGGGGTGTTCTACCTCTGAGCTATACCCCCAAGCCCTATTTTGTATTCCTTATTTTGAAACCGGGTCTCACTAAGTTGCGGAGTGCCTGACTAGGTAGCTGAGGCTGGCCGAGAACCCGGATCCTCCTGTCTCAGCCTCCCGAATGCTGGGATTACAAGCGTGCACCACCACGCCCGGCTGCCCTCTGCAATTTAGTGAGACCCTGTTTCAAAATAAAAAATAAAAATAGGGCTAGGGGTGTAGCTCAGAGATAGACTGCCCCTGGGTTCCATCCCCATTACTGCAAAAATCAAACAAACAAAAAATGAATAAATAAATTGGGCTGGGGATATAAGTCAGTGGTAGACTGACCCTGGGTTCAATTCAGAAGAAGAAGGAGGGGAGGGGAGAGGAAGAGGGGGGAAGAAAGGGGAAGGAGGAAGAGGAGGAGGACTATGACAACGGGAGGGGGAAGGGGAAGGGAAGGAAGAAATATTCAAATATTCCCAAGTGAAACTTTCTAGCAATGACAAATGAATATGTTTATGCTATTTGCTTCACAAGAGGAGAGGTCTCCATCACTCTTGCTTATTTCCCACAGTATGATTTTCTTTTTCTTTTCTTTTTTTTTTGGTACGGGGGATTTGAACCCAGGGGTGTTCCACCTCTGAGCTAAATCCTGAACCCTATTTTATTTTTTTTATTTTGAAACAGGGCCTCACTAAGTTGCTGAGGCTGATCTTGAACCTATGATCCTCCTGTCTTAGCCTCCCAAGTACTAGGATTACAAGTGTGTGCCACCACACCCAGCCTTGCGATCCATTTTGGGTTAATTTTTGTGAAAGGTCCAAGATCTGCACCTAGACTCATATTTTTGCATATGAATGTCCAGTTGCTCCTTTATCAAAGGTCAGTTGAGCCGAGCTTCTGCAAACTTGTATCCTGCAACCTTGCTATAATCACTTAGCAGTTCCAGGACTTTTCCTGTCAATTCATTCAGATTTTCTACATGTCATCTGTGAATAGACAGTTTCAATTTCCTTTCCTCATTTGCATGCCACGTTGTGGGGATGGGTACTGGGTGTTGAGCCCAGGGGCATTCTACCTTCAAGCTATAGTCCCAGTGCTTTATTTTTATTTTGAAACAGGTCTTGCTAAGTTGCTAAGATCCCACTAAGTTACTGAGGCTGGCCTCAAACCTATGATCCTCCTGTCTCAGCTTCCCAAGAACTAGATTACAGGCATGCATTACAATACCTGGCTGCCTTTTATTTTTTGTCTTATTGTATTAACTGAGACTTCTAGTATGATATTGAAAATCAGTGATGAGAAGGAAAGTATTTGCCTTGTTCCTGATCTCAAAAGGAAAGCTTCTAGCTTCTCACCCTTAAGTGTGATGTTACCTTTAGTTTTTATAGATATCCTTTACCAGGATGAGAAATTTCTCCTCTAGTTCCAGTTTACTGAGTTTTTTTTTTTTAATCATGAATGGCTGTTAGATTTGTCAAATGTTTTTATGCACCTGTTGATATAATCATGTGACTTTTTCCCTGAAAAATGATTTATTTTTCAATAGATCATAAATTTTTAAGATCTATGATTGAGTTCTTAATTGTCCCTTAAATTATCATGTGTTAAAGACTTGCTCCCCAGAGTGGTGCTACTGGTAGGTGGTGGAACGTTTAAGAAATAGGGCCTAGTAGAAGGAAGTTAGGTCATTGGAGGTGAGCCTTTGAAGAGGATTTTGGGACCCTGGCTTCTCCCCCACCTCTTCTCCTTCTCCTTTCTCCTCCTTCCTCACCCTCTCCATCCTCCTCTCTCCTCCTCCTCCCCCCTCTCTCTCCCCTCTTTGCATTCTGGCCACCAGAAGTCCAGAAAGCAACAGGGCTAATTGATCATGGACTGAGACCTCCGAAAATATGAGTCCAAGGAGTCCTCTTTGAAGTTGATCATCTCAGCTAACTTATTTACAGTAGAGAAGAGCTGCCTAGCACAACTTTTGATATGATAGATTACTTGATTTTTGAATTTGTACCATACTTTCACACCTAGATAGAGTAAATCTCCCTTGGCCATGGTATATGATTCTTTTTACATATTGTCATATTTGATTTGTAAAACTTCAGGGTTTTTGCATTTAAACTTATGAAAAATATTGGTATGTAAATGTCTGTAATTTTCTTTTCTTGCAAGGTCTTTGTATTTTGTATTAGGGTAATGATGGTCTCATAGAATTGGTTAAGTAGTAGTCCCTCAGCTTATATCTTCTGAAAGATACTGCAGAAAATGTTATAATTTCTTTTTTAAATGTTTGATAGAATTCAGTGAACTAGTCTGGACCTGGTGTTTGGTTTTGGAAGGATATTAATTATTGATTCGGTTCATTTAATAGGTATATATATATTATATATTATATATATATATTTCTTCTATGGTCCATTTCATCTAGATGGTCAAATTTGTGAGCATAAACCAGGTACAGTTTCACATGCCTGTAATCTCAGCACTTGGGAGTCTGAAACAGAAGAATTGCAGGTTCAAGGTCAGTCTCAGCAATTTAGCAAGGCCCTCAGCATATTAGTGAGACTGTTTCAAAATAAAAAACTAAAAGGACTTGGGGTATAGCTCAGTGGTAGAATGCCCTTGGGTTCAATCCCCAGCACCAAAAAAATTGTGGGCATAGAATTGTTCATAATATTTCATTATTATTCTTTTAATGCTCATTGGATCTATAGCAATGTACTCTCTTTCATTCCTGATATCAGTAATTTGTTTCCTCACTCTTTCCTTCACCTAGTTAGAAGCCTATTAATTTTATTGACCTTTTCAAAAAACAGCTTTTGGTTTCATGAATTTTCTCTACCAATTTCATTGATTTCTGATTTAATTTTTATTTATTTTCCTTTCTTGTGCTTACTCTGGATATAATTTTCTCTTATTTTTCTAGTTTCCTACAGTGGAAACTTAAATTATTGATTTTCAATCTTCTTCTCTAATATATGCATTCAATGTTATAAATTTGTCCCTAAGCACTGCTGTCACTGTGTCCCATAAATTTTGATAAATTTATTTTCATTTAGTTAAAATATTTTTAGATTACTTGGGAGGCTGAGACAGGAGGATCACAGGTTTGCAGCCAGCCTCAGCAACTTAGAGAGGTCCTCAGCAACTTAGTGAGACTCTGTTTCAAAATAAAAAATAAAAAAAGGGCTGAGGATGTAGCTCAGAGGTAGAATCCCCTGAGTTCAATCCCCAGTACTACACACACAATTTTTTAATTCTTCTATGTTTCTTGATTGACATTTGTTATTTAGAATTGTGTTATGTATTCTTCAAGTACTTTGAGATTTTCCAGATACCTTTCAGTTATTGATTTCTAGTCTTAATTCCATTAAGCATAAAAATATATTTTGTATGATTTCTATTCTTTTAAATTTCTTGAGGTATGTTTTATCACCCATAATGTGGTCTATCTTGGTGATTGTTTCATGCAAGCTTGCTAAGAAGGTGTATTCCGTGGCAGTATAATACTTGGGTTGGAGAACACAGGGAAATGTACACATTATAAAATTTATAGCCCTTAAATCTTATGCATAGATACACAGAGCCATTTGGAGTTATTATCTGCAGGATAGGAGTACTGAAGGGACCAGTACGAGGAATAAAGGGGCTGTTAGCTATTAAGTCTGCAACAATGGATCATAGTTCTTCTAACATTTAGGATTTTAGGAGATATTTGTGCAATTTAGGCAGAAGGATTATAGTGTCAATAGTCACTTGTAAAACGTCAATATTACCTATTTACCCCATCTCCATAGATTATGTAGACCAGAATACATACAGTATTAAAAAACAAATCAGAAAACTATGGTAATTCTAAAGGTAAGAGAATTTGGGACATAAGAATGCAGATAGTCACAGAAACCCCTCATCCAAGTGTGTGAAATCAAGAAAAAGTCTTTCAGATATGCACCAAATAGTGGTTTCTCGGTGAGCCGTGAGGTCCAGTTCTAATAGGTTAGTAGGGGTGCATGGAAAAAGGACAAAAGCATGTTGAGAAATAAAGGGAACCAATGAGATGAAGAGAGAGAGAATATGAATATGAATGAGAATGAGAATGAATAGAAACTATACAATTGGAAAGTCCTACATACTTCAAGGAAAGTTTAAAGGAAATTGGCCAGAATTATTGGTGGAATGCATGGCTCCAATGTGTACAAAAATTAGACTGATGACTGAAATCGTTAATTATTTTTTGGTACTGAGAATTGAACCAAGGGACATTCTACCTCTGAGATACATCCCCAGCCCTGTTTATTTTGAAACAGTGTCTTACTAAGTTTCTGAGACTGACCTCAAACCTGCAATCCTCCTGTCTCAGCCTCCCAAGTACTGGGATTACAGGCCTGTGCCACCATGCCTGACTGTAGTGATTAATTTTATGTGTCAACTTGGCCAGGCTACAGAAACACTACTTCAAATGTTGCAATGAAAGTATTTTTAAAATGAGATTGATATTTATGTATGTATGTATTTATTTATTTCGTGTGAGGGGTGCTGGGGATTAAACTAAGAGGAGCACTACAACTGAGCTGTACCTCCAGGCCTTTTTATTTTTGCTTTTAAACAAGTTCTCATTAAGATGCAGAGGCTGGCTTTGAATTCATGGTCCTCCTGTCTCAGTCTCTCAAGTACTGGGATTACACTGCATCCAGCTGAAACTAATATTTAAATCAGTAGACTGAGAGTAGTGGCACATGCCTGTAATTCCAGCATTTGAGAGTCTAAGATAGGAAGATCACAGGTTCAAGGCCAGCCTCAGAAATATAGTGAGATCTTTTTCCAAAATAAATATTAAAATAGGGTTAAGGATGTAGCTCAGAAATAGAGCACCCCTGGGTTCAATCCTCAGTTTGAAAAAATAGGCTATCCAAATCAGTAGACTTTGAAAAAAGCAGATTACCCTCTGTAATGTGGGTAGGCCTTACCCAATCAGTTGAAGACTTCAAGAGAAAAAAGACTAGTGTTCTCCAAGAAAGAAGAAAATCTGCCAGCAAGTAGCCTTTGAACATGAGCTAAAAGATCAACTCTTCCCTGGGTCTTCAGACTGCCATATTACCTGTAGTTTTGAACTTGCTACTGTGCACAATTGTGTGTCAATTCCTTTAAACATACATCATATTGGTTGTTTCTCTGGAGAGCCCAGACTAATACGATGACCATTTATTAACAGGAACACTGAAGGATGCCTTTCCCAGAATGGAGTCATTTTGCTTCTAATTGAGCAGCTTTCTAGACTGTTTGGGGCTTGGCTAAGGCAATGTAATTGTAAGACCAGTGAATTTCCCCCAATATATACAAGTATCCTTGCCCATCTGTGATATATTTGTGGATGGCCTTGTTTCCCTTCATTTGTTATGTTGTAATTCTGTAAGTCTGTGCATGCAATTTTCTCTTTGTTTTGCAGGCTATCCTCAACATGCTGGCTTAATTGTTATAACTCACGGATGGGCATGGCCTGCCAGCCAATTTTCTGCTTCTGAACAGCAGCTGGAATTTCAGACTTAGGACATTAACAAAAAAAAGGTGGAGATCTCATTGGTAGAATTAGCACTAATGCTTAACTCTGAGCATTCTTTAATAGGTCTTTGCAGTTAGAGAAGATTCATCCTGCACCTGTTAATAGGATTGGATTGTTCCTCAGTAACTACGAGAGGTTCTGGCACTGTCTCCGTCTACTAGAAGGAGTGATAACTGATAACAGATCTGAGAGCCATTTCAGCCAACCTGAAACCCTCTCAAATTTTGTCAAGTAATTGCAGGGCATTGCAACTCTCTGTGGGTACTGTAATTTTTTTTATTAGTTTCTAATTCTCCAAGGCATTTTAGGGAGGAATTGAGTCAAGAGACACAAAGAACAGCCATAAAAATAAGTAGAGCAGCTGGGCACGGTGGCCCATGCCTGTAATTCCATTACATGGGAGGCTGGGACAGGAAGATTGAAGGTTCAAGGCCAGCCTCAGCGACTTAGTGAGATCCTTAGCAACTTAGTGAGATCCTGATTCAAAATTTAAAAAAAAAAAAATTTTTAAGGGCTGAGGGTGTAGCTCCAAGGAGAATGTCCCTCAATTGCCAAATAATAATGATAATGATGATGACAATAATAATAATAATCAACAAGACAGGTGTGTTAGGAAAAGACTGATAGAATTTGGCTGTATAAAAATAAAATTATCTGTGCATCTGAAAACCACACAATTAAAAAGCAAAAACCAGAAAAAGTATTTGCAATGTATGTGACATAATTGGGGGAGGAGGTCAATATCTTCATATAACTGTTAAAAGTTAATAAGATAATTATTTTAAACATTAGTAAATGCTGGTGAGGGTATGAAATATCAAGAGTTCCCATAGTATGTCAGTTGCAATACGAATGGGTATTATGTTTCCTGCAATATACACAACGTTAAAAGTGTACACACTTTGTAATCCAGTAGATCGACTTTTGGAAAATCTATTATAAATAATCAGAGATGGTGGGAAAAATATGTTTATGCAAAAATATTCTTTTCACTTAATGTTGAGGTAAACTGACGAATGTATCCAAGTGCTTTCCTTCTACATATTTTCTTGATTCAATTTCCCTAGAAACTTCCCGCAGGAGAAACGCCAATTTGAAAAACAAGGGGGGAATTTTAGTGTCCCAAAAGCTGCACCTTGATCTCCAGCTTCAGAGAGGATCAGCCAGTGCAGACAGGGAGGAAAAAAAGAAGAAAGAAAGGCTCTTTTCTAGAAAAGTGCTCCGGGGCGTTTTTTTCAACCACGAAGGGCGGGGAAGCGGCGAGCAGGACAGCCAGACAGTGCAACACTGCCATCTAGAGGCCGATGTGGCCCAGTGCTCACAACTTTGAAGAAAAATTCATCTTTTTCACTCGTTTTCCTGCCTAGAGTATAGAGTTCTTGGCTTGGGAAGCTAAGCAGGATGAAGGCGAGGAACACAGAATGGACTGGTACCGGCCGAAGTGGGTTAAGAGAACCGTACCGGCACGGAAGTTCCCCTAGTCCCGCCCCCGAAACCATAGCAACAGCGGCAGGAAGTCACCACGCCAGCGGAAGAACTGCTCCTGGAGTTGACTACACTGGCCTAGGATTGGCCAGTTCTGAGCCTGCGCATCGGAGCCCAGTGAGGTCGTTGCCAGTCTCCTTCCAGGTTACCTGTCAGCTAACGGATGAGACCTGCAATGTTTGTGTCCTACTGCCCAGTCGCCTCAGCCACCTCCAACGCCCCACGTTTGACACCTGTACCAGTCACCCCCTTCAGCCTTGAACACGCTTCTCACGTGACAGGCTCACGATCTTCTTATCAGTCCTGACCCCTCTGATCCTTCCTGGCGATCTTATTGCTCAGGAGGCTGTGCAGGCCACCACCACAGCCTCTCTGTCCATAGGGATGTTGTCCTCTCTCCTAAGTTCCCCTGCTCCTGGTCATCAGATATACCGCTCCTGTCGGTGATGTCCATTTCTTGCCTG
The DNA here is from genome assembly GCA_004027655.1 of Graphiurus murinus. Lineage (NCBI taxonomy): Eukaryota > Metazoa > Chordata > Mammalia > Rodentia > Gliridae > Graphiurus > Graphiurus murinus. The sequence goes on along the minus strand of PVLC010013179.1, from coordinate 12,810 downwards.
CTCCTCACATCTGAAGCAGCACCACCTCCTGTTCCCCTAGCTCCCTGTCTAACGCCCCCACATCCTCAGCCTTCACGTTCATCCAGGCCTCCGGTCCACTGGTTGCACAGCGTTCCTTACCATCCGCCAGGGCTATGAACTCTCTCCCACAAACACATCTCTTCGGCATTCCCCCCCCCTCCCTAATTTCCTGGCAATGTCCCCAAATGGACAAACTTTCTCTACCCTCCATCCTGTATCTTATCTCTCCTATACATACAATAGCCTCCACCATTGATGGAGCTGACGCTCTTGTGCAAATGTCTCTCAGGAGAATACACAAATATGCTAATAAAGAGGTGGAGGATAATAATGTGGTGGGGAAGGATTATCCTCTCAGTTACACCTGATTAATGCCACACCCATTTGTTCTCCAGGTACCTTCCTGCAGGCCATTGATAACTCTGTCCCCTTCCTCTCACACCATGTCCACTTCACACAACCCGGATCCTGCCCATGGATGCTTAATGCTACCTTTAGAAAATTGTCCCTCTTCCCTAATATCCTGGCGACACTGTAAATAGACAAACTTTCTGCACCCTGTATTCTCTCTCTTGTCTATTTACAAGAGCACCAGCCCCAACTGTTCTTGTGATATTCACTAATAATTCATTGAGAAAACAAAAGCAATCCGACATGTACTTTCATGACTTCCCAATAACCCTGGAAGTACACTTGTAATCTCTGCTGCCCCTCTGGAGGAATTAGCAGGATCCTACTTGAGTCCAGGCCCTTTATCTGAATCCAATGCCTTTCCACTTTCTCAAGGAGCAGGCTTTTCCAGTTCTAATCCCTTTCTCTTGGAAACATCATGTTCTCCATCTCTCCTGGATCATTACATCACCTACAAGCATACTCTTGCTTACATCTTAAATTGAAGTTATCGACATGAAATAATGACTCTACTTTAAAGGAATTTTTTTTCTGAGCCAAATATGTGTGACCACAATCTCAGAACACAGATTCAAGTTGCCCTGAAGAGGTGCTCTAAAGAAAAATAAGCCATAATGACCTTTATAGGCAGAGAACAAAGGTAATCATAAAATAATATGCTCAGTGACTATTTTGGTGGGGGCTTAGGAGGGTTAAGGGAAAATCTTACCATTGGAATGAGATAATATCTTACTGCATTCTTAGAAGATTGTTCAAGTCAAGAGTCTGTTCTTTGTCAGGCTATGGATGGTTAACCAAGTCTAATGTACTTCCCAGAAAGTCTAGCTAATAGTCATGAGAATGTTAGGTCAGATACAAAAGGTCAGAAGTAATGGTCTGTTTTCTAAAGGCCTGAAGTGCAGTAGTCCATATCTCATAAATGTCCCAATGCCTTATCTCATAGGCCTTCTAATGACTACATGCATGTTCTTTCCTATTAAGAGGAAGAAGAATTTTTCCATCTAGTGCTTGCTCAAGGAATTCTGTCAATAATTTCTTCACAGAAATGTTTAACTTCCCAAAGTAAAACACAAAGCTATCCCCTAATCTCATGTGCCTCGAGGTTCTGCCACATTTTCCTCAAGCTCCAAACAGGAAATCTCTCTCTACCTTGATTACCATGTACTTCTTATTTCCATGCATGATTTTTCACAGGCCCCCTTCTCATGTCTGTCTGTCTGTCTGTCTGTCTGTCTGTGTGTCTCTGTCTCTCTCTCTCTCTCTCTCTCTCTCTCTCTCTCATGCGTGTTCTCTCTCTCTCTCTCTCTCTCTCTCTCTCTCTCTCTCTCTCTCTCGGTTATTTCATCCATTTAACCTTCATATAGCATGTATATCATGTGACCCCCCCATTTATATATCACCCACCAACATGTCCTCTGAGATTTTTGTTTTGTCTCTTTGATTGAATGAAAGGTATCATACATGAAGCATGTCCCCAACACACCTCTTCAATATGCCAATTTTGTTTGCACTGTAATCTGTGAACTTGTCATTCTTTTTTCTTTTTAACCCTTTAGTTGAAAGTTTTCAAAATTCACAGGACATTAGTGTAATAAATGCATATATATGTCCCTAAGATCCAATAGTAATCAATTTGTCACATTTTTATTATCCCTCTGTTTTAAAGCAAATTTATGACATCATGCCATTTTTCATAATATGTTGATATAAATTTCTACAAAAACAATTAGTTTTTATCTAATTATTTTTTGCAGTACTGGGTATGGAACCTGGGGGCATTCCACCTCCGAGCTACACCCCCAGCCCTAGTTTTTATTCTTTATTTTGAAACAGGGTCTCACTAAGTTGCGGAGAGCCTCACTAAGCAGCTGAGGCTGGCCGGGAACCCAGATCCTCCAGTCTCAGCCTCCCAAATGCTGGGATTATAAGCGTGTGCCACCACACCCAGCTTTATCTAATTTTTTTATCATTAGAATATGCTAGCTTGTAATTATCTGGTAATTGTAAGGAGCATGTAAATATCAAGTAATTAGGCAACGATATTTGACGCCTTACCAGAAATATTGCAATCACTAGTAGAGGGTGTAGAACTAAATTCTTCAACACATAGGCACTGGTAGAGACTTCGTTAACAAGGCTCCTAAAGCTAAGGAAATAAAATCGAGAATCGATAAATGGGATGGCATCAAAAAAAAAACTTCTGTGTATCGAAGAATGCAATCAAGAGTCTGAAGAGAGTGTACAGATTGGGAGAAAATCTTTGCCAGCTACTCCTCTGATTAAGGACTAATATCTAGAATATATAAAGAACTAAAAAAAAAAAAAAAAACAAACGCCACAATTAACCCAGTTAAGAATGGCTATTGAAGTGAATAGACACTTCTCAAGAGAAGAAATATAAATGGCCAACAAATGTATGAAAAAATGTTCAACATCATTAGCAGTCAAGGAAATGCAGATACAAACTACCCTGAGAACCCATTTAACTCCAATTAGAATGACAATCATCAAAAATATAAACAATAATAAATTCTGGCAAGTATCTGGGGACACAGAAACTCTCATACACTGTTGTGGGATTGTAAATTAGTACAACTATTATAGAGAACAATATGGAGGTTCCTCAAAAGACTAGGAATGGAACCACCATATGACCTAACCATACCTCTCCTCTGTATCTTTTTAAAAGAACCAAAGTTAGAATACTATATTGAAACATGCATATCCATGTTCATAGCAGCACAATTCACAATAGGCAAATTATGAAACCAACCTAGGTGTCCATCGATAAATGAATGAATAACAAAAATGCGGTATATACACAGAATGTAATTTTATTTAGCCATAAAGAAAAACAAAATTATGCAGCTTGCAGGAAAATGGATGGAACTAGAGAATATTAAGTGAGATCAACCAGTCTCAGAAAGTTAAGGGTTGTATGTTTTGTTTCATATGTGGACGCTAGAGTGAAAACAGAAAGCAAAGGGGACTTCAGTCAAATGAGAAGAGACCAGTAGAATAGTGGAAGGGAATTGAAGGAGGAAGGGAAAGAAGACTGAGAAAGGGAACAGTTCTAAAAAGATTACCTCCATACAAGAAGGTTTCACTATCAATCTCACTAACATCTTTCTTTCTTTCTTTCTTTCTTTCTTTCTTTCTTTCTTTCTTTCTTTCTTTCTTTCTGTATTGGACTAGGGATTAAACCCTGGGGCATTCTACCTCTGTGATACACCCCCCAGCCCTATTTTATTTTTTTAGTTTGAAACAGGGTATCTCTAGGTTACCTAGAGTCTCACTGCAATGCTGAGGCTGTCCTCAAACTTGTGATCCTCCTATCTTAGCCTTCCAAGTACTGGAATTACAGTCATGCACCACCATGCCCAGCGAAAAATGCATTTTTAAAAGATGAAACTACTGAGCCTGTGCCAAATGCTACCATTTTAATTTATTATCTGGAAAATATATGAATGGGAAGAAAACAAAAAAAATGTTTTCTGAACTAACACAGACTTGAACACACTCCCAAGTTGTCCTTATACTGCCTAAAGCACGTGGCAAGTGCCAAGATAGTTCTCTGCTGCTCAACAATCCTTAACAGTTATCAGATGATGGTGGGAGAGATTGCTTAGGAGTGAAGCTCCTTGGGCAGACACATTAAATTGTAAACACAGTACCTTATAGGCCCCTTTTAAAGTGTGCTAGCTCTCTTTGAAACGTGGATTTATTTTTTCCAAAGAGCTGGTCCTGCTGCTGATGATGAAAAGGATAATCTATGATAATCCCTCCTGTCTCATGATTCTTTATCAGTTACCCTATCTCTTACTTCTAAAGATATGTTCTCTTTATAACCTGGATATACTATAGAAATTCTTGGGTCAGCATGATAAACAAGCAAAGAGAAGGAATGTTCTGTTCCAGCTACAGGGGAGTAGGAGACAGAGACAGTGACAGACAGAAATAAGGTTCTAACTTCTCCATCTCCCTCCTCTGAACCTCACTGCAGACAAGTGAATATTTCAGAGAAGTAGAGAAGAGGATTTAGGTTCCATTCACATTTAGGACTCGGAGTTCATTCTGCAGGGTGGTCCAGTGAGCTCCCTGGGCAGAAAGAAGGCGGGTCTGGAGATTTTGCTTTCTGGTGTTGATCTTGGTTCCTGCTATGTTGAAGGTCAGATAGCAAGTGGCAATATCTCCTGATGGGGAATGTATAAATGACATGTTTTAAGAGCCAGGGGAACTACCAGAAAGGAAGCCAAACCTGGCTAGGTGCTAGGTGACCCTGCAGCTGAGGCAACGGAGTGGATGGCTCTGGACAGGGGCAGGATGAAGGATGAGACCTACATCCAGAAGGGTCTGCAGATGCCAGCAGAAGTGAGCTAAGGCTTAGTCAGTCAGAGGGCACCAGATCCCAACCAAGATGACAGAGACAGAAAAGCAAGTTACACCAGCCACAGACATGGAGGTCACCATCAGCAGCAGGACCCAGGAAACTAGAGTCCCCCTTCCTTCGGGAGCCACTAAGGACACTGAAAATAACATGAAAATGTCACAGACCCCTTCCCACATTACCATGGACACTTAACTGCCATAAAAATCCCTTTCCTCTCTCGGGGAAGAGTAGGGAGGTGGGGTGGAAATCTGAGAGACTGAGCATTTTCACCCAAACAGAGAATTTATTCAAGTGGACCATTCACATGGTAGCCTTAGATGGCACCAGTTTAGGCATGAATCCAAGGTGCCCATAAGGTCTGAGAGACATGAGTGAATTTGTTGTCTCCACACACCATTTTCACTGGCTGCCCCTGCCCAGTGTCATAACAGTCTATGTGAGCAGGAGAATGGTGTTCTTACCTCTTCTTCTCTTTTAACCCAGGAAAATGTTAACTCCCATAAACAGAAACAGAAAACAGAGCACAGAAAGGGGAGAGGACCAGAAGAAAGCCACACAGAGAAGAATAGCTGATGAGAATTGTCACTGAGGTGAGTAGGTCCCGTCACTGCCCACATCAGGCTCCCCTGTCCTTTACCAACACAGAATCCACTTCCCAGAACCTGAGTCTTAGAGCTTGGGGTGTGGACACGGTTGTGGCACTGTGAGCTGCTGGAGAAAGTCACAGGTCCTTAAGTTAGAGCCACTGCAATTGTCTGTGCTGGGCAGCAGGCTTTCTTTGTGCCTCTAGTCCCTCACCCAATCTCTTCTGAGAAGATCCCAAGATTGCACCTCTCTGCTCAACCCCTCAACTACACAGCTGTGTCTCAGCTCTTAGCCAAAGCCCATTTTCACGCTCACCTGAGATCCGAGCAGGCGAGGGTGGAGGGAGGAGAGCCTTGAAGCTGGAGTGGGGCTTGCACGCTGCAGCCCTGGCCACGTTCTGTGCATTTGCATTAGATCACTGGGCTCAGGAAACAGCCCTGCTGGACAAGCCAGGACAGATGGGAACACAGGGCTCTCAGACATCCTTGTCTTTCTGTGACCACAGGTGGAGACAAAGATCCCAAAGTGGTTACCAAGGAAACGGAAGCTTAATCCCCTGACACAAAGAAAAACAAAGGAGTGGACATGGAGACAGGATGAATTGCAAGGACTGAGCCGAGGGGGGGGGTCCCTGCTGACATGGAACTATGAATCTCAGCAAGTGTTTGTCACAGGAGTCCTTGTACATGCACAGTTGAATGTGCATGCATGTACTCAGGTGCTACCCTTGCAGCCTAGCAGAGCACAGTAACTGGGACATAATGTATATGTGGATGTCTACAGGGATGAGGCCAGGAATGTAGCAGATGCCAGATCATGAAAAGCACAAGGCATATCATATCAATGACATATTGATGGTATCTTCCTCACTGGTCCTGACAGGATACTATCTCACTAACCATCACAACCGAGAGTGAACAAATCATCGGAGGGAATCAGCAACTGCCCTTCCATAAGGCTCAAGGCGCCTCTAAGTGTGGTAAATTTGGGCCAATCCACTGAAAGACAAGCTTCTAGAACTCCTTTTCAAATTAAAAGGGAGTCCCCAGCCGGGCGTGGTGGCGCACGCTTGTAATCCCAGCATTCAGGAGGCTGAGACCGGAGGATCCAGGTTCGCAGCCAGCCTCAGCTACCTAGTGAGGCACTCCGCAACTTAGTGAGACCCGGTTTCAAAATAAAGAATAAAAAATAGGGCTGGGGGTGTAGCTCGGAGGTAGAATGCCCCTGAGTTCAATCCCCAGTACCGCAAAAATAAATAAATAAATAAATAAATAAATAAATAAATAAATAAATAAATAAAAAGGAGTCCCAGCCAGTTGTGATGGAATCCCAGTATTAAGGAGGTTGAAGACAGGAGGATCACAAGTTCATGACCAGCTTCAGCAACTTAGCAAGACCCTCAGCAACTTAGTGAGCCCCTGTTTCAAAAAATAAAAATAAAAAAAGGCTGGGTGTGTAGCTCATGGGTAGAATGTCCCTGGGATCAATCCCCAGTAACACATACACACATACACACACACACACACACACACACACACACACACACACAAATAGGGAGACCCTACATTTGGTAGGAATGTTTGGATTCTGGTGCCAACTCATTCCTCACCTCACATATCTTCTGACCCTATCTACTGAGTAACCTGTAAGTCTTCCACTTTTCAGTGGGGTCCTGAGCAACAGGAACTAGATAAACTTAAGGAGGTTGTTACTTTGCCTCTCTCACTAGTTTCTGGAAGGCAAAACTTACAATCAGAAGTTTTCAGCACTCCAAAATTTGCTTTCTAGAGCCTCTGGATCATATGGACAGGCAAACACCTACCCAAGAGATTTTGCTACCCAAGAGAAATGGTTCCCAGACATCCCAAATCTATTCACCACTAGATAGGTACTTCTTGGCAGCATACTGACCACTTGAGGGAACTGAGGCCTATACTAGACCAATTACCCTACAGATCAAGATTCTTGTTGTGCCCTGGATAATGGAGAAATCTCTCAATAAAATTGAATATGCACAGTGACCTCCTTATTAAAATAAAAATGGTATCAATAGGATCAAGTAAAATCCAATCCTACTGAAGTACTACAACTCAATGGGGAAATAATCACATAGCCTGCCAGTAAAGCTAACTCACGAAGAACTCCAGGAATACCTCCAACCCTTGTTCAATGGAGATTCAAGGGAGGATGGGCTACATCCTTTAAAAAAAGAAAAACAATGGTCTTTCTTTTGTGTGTGTGTGTGTGTGTGTGTGTGTGTGTGTGTGTGTGTGTGTTTTATACTGGAGATTGAAGCCAGGGACATTCTACCTCTGAGCTACACTCACAGCCCCATTTTATTTTTTATTTTGAAACAGGGTGTCACTAAGTTGCCGAGGTCCTCGATAAGTTGCTGAGGCTGTCCTCGAACCTGTGATCCTCCTGTCTGAGCCTCCCAAGTACTGAGATTATACGGATGCACCACCATGCCCAGCTTGGTGTTTCTTTCTTTACTGAAAGAACAAACACAGGGCATAAGGAGATCAGAAAATGAATAGCTACAGCTTGTCACCCTGTTAGTGGCTTTCTATCACTAGGACAAAATACCTGAGAAAAACAACTTAGCAGAGGAAAAGTTTATTTTGGCTCACAGCTGGCTCCTAGGCAGAAACATGGTAGAGGAAAGCTGCTCACCTTGTTGTAGCCTTCCAGTGCATGTTCCCAGTGACCTACTTCCTCCAAATAGGCCCCACCTCCAATAATGTCATCAAATTATTAATTCATCAGTGGAGTAATCCCCTGATGAGGTCAGATACCTCATGTTCCAATCACTGCTCAAAAGGCCCGCCTCTAAACATTGCTGCATTGAGGACCAAGCTTTCAACACAAGAGCAACTTAGTGAGACTCTGTTTCAAAATTTAAAATAAAACCGGACTGAGAGTGTAGCTCAGAGCTAGAATGCCCCTGCAATCATCTCCCAACACCAAAAAAAAAAAAAAAGAAAGAAAGAAAAAGAAAAAGTCTCCTCTGAAGCCAAGCGTGGTGGCACATGATTAGGTTTGGCAACTTGGTGAGACCTTGTTTCAAAACAAAATAAAACAAAACAAAAATTAGCCAAGCACAATGGCACATGTCTATAAGTCTATAATACCCAGTATTTGTGAGGTTGAGACAGTTAAGATTGCAGGTTTGAGGCCAGCCTCAGCAACTTAGCGAGACCCTGTCTCAAAAAAGAAAAAAACAAAAATAAAATACCTGTCTCAAAATGTAAAAAACAAAATGGGCTGGGAATGTAGCTCAGTGGTAGAGTGCCACTGCATTTAATCCCCAGCACCACAAAAGAAATATTGCCTATAGTTCTGATTATATTAAATTCACACCCCCCATACAATTCAACTAACTGCACCATCTCTATTCAACAGAGATGTTGCAGCCTCCACTGTTATACACATCCAGACCTTACACAACTGAACTACCAGTTTTCACAAAACCTGGGAGCCCTGGCATTGACACCCACAACAAAGGAACATCCACCTAGTACTTTTATCTTTACCTTCTCCCTCATAAAAATCTAGAGCCTAGCCACATTTCCTCCATCCCAATGTGCACCTGGCATGTACCACTACCTCTGGGGCTGTCCTCAGTTTGCATCAGCCCCTCATTCAGTTTACACCAAGCAAACCACCTACCACAACTATCTGGAGAAATGGTGTCCTCACTGTCACCTTGCTCCACTAAAGGTTCTATGTAACAAACTGAGACATGCTCCTGACTCCCAGAAGGTGAAACTGTCATCCCTGGATACCATTTGGGTGATATTCAAGGAAAAATTAAATCCCCTGCCACCAACCACAGATGACTTTCAACTTTAACCTTCCTCTGTGACTGTGCTCTGTCCTCATCCAAGAACCTCCTTCCCTTGCCAGTGGCAACTACACATTTATTGGTATATCACCGTACTCTGACAATCCATACACTACTACTGACTAGATGTATCTGGGAACACCATGCCACATACACACCACAGGGAGACACAAGACATGAGACAGATTGGGACAACAGGATCCATACGATTGGTTATTTGGGTTGGCTAATAATACTAACATGACCAGACACCAACACTGAGGCCTGCACTCCTCCTCCTATACTACTACCAATAACACCCATTCTGGCTCAGCCAGATTGTAAAATGCTGCTTGTTACTTGTAGGTGCCTTCTAAACCCTGTGAGTAGACTTTTACTTCAAATCAGATTACAGCAACTATTATGCACTAGTGCCATAAAATATGAGAGCAATGGGCCACTATCTATGGACTCTCATTTAAGGAATGCCCAGTGATAACATCCACACAATATTGTAAACAAGATACTTGTGACCCAGGCATGGTGGCCCACAACTATAATCCCAGTACTTAAGAGGTTGAGATGAGAGGATCGAGGACAGCCTCAGCAATGTAGTGAGACTCTCAGCAACCTAGCAAGAGCCTGTTTCTATATAAAAATTAAATAGGGCAGGAGGTATACCTCAGAGATAGAATGTCCCTGGATTCTTTTTGGGTTTGGTTTTTTTTTGCAGTACTGGGGATTGAACTCAGGGGCATTCTACTTCTGAGCTACACCCCCCAGTCCTATTTTTCATTCTTTATTTTGAATCAGGGTCTCACTAAGTTGAGTTCTTTTTTATGGCTGAGTAAAACTCCATTGTGTATATATTCCATACTTTTGTGACCCAGTCATCTATTGATGGACACCTAGGCTGGTTCCATAATTTAGCTATTGTAAATTGTGCTACTATGAACATGGATGTGGGAAGCGAAGAAAACTTTTGCTAAATTCAAAAGACTCAAAAAGCTAAGATGACTGCTTACTGTCAAGGCTGTTTGAGCAATTAAAACTCAGCCAGTGCCTGTTGTGCTTAATATGACCCTGGTGGTAACAAATTTGTAACTTCCTAGGAATTGAAATGTTTGAAGGTTTATGACCTGTGTTGTTTGTCTTCCTCTGTCAAGGGGTCTAAGATAAGGTGTAAGTAACAAGTGTTTCTTTAAAGCTTGATTAATGTGGCCCCATCTGGATTTTAGGGTCTGTGAGATAATGAATATTGTACGTGTACTCAAGGTCTGGCTTCAGCCTATATATTCCAAAAAAGCTGTTTAATAAAGTTGAACATTATTCCCCTCGCAAGGTCTGTGTCTATGTCTGTGTGTCTGTGTGTGTCTGTCTTTTGTGTTTCAGCTTCCAGTGCGGACTGCAGAATAGGGAAACTGAGGCAGCAGCTGGCCTGCTACACATGGATATGCAAATATAACTATAATATTCTGATTTCAATTCCTTTGGAAAGATGTCAAGGAGGACCAGCATGCTGGGTCACATGTTCCATTTCCAATCTCCAAAAAACCTCCACACTAATCTCCATAGTGGCTGTACTGGTTTGCTGTTCCACCAACAGTGTATTAAAGTTCTTATTTCCTGACACCCTTGCCAGCATTTATTATTGTTTGGGTTCTTGATGATTGCCATTCTAAGTGGAGTTAGATGGAATCTCAGTGTGGTTTTGATTTGCATTTCACTGATTGCTAAAGATATTGAACATTTTGTGTAGATTTATTGACTATTTATTGGCTTTTTTTGACAAGGGTCTATTCAGTTTAGTTATCCACTTTTTATTGGTTTTTTCAGTGTTAAGTTTTTAAAGCTCTTTGTATATTCTAGATATTAGTCCTTTATCAGAGGGGCAGGTGGCAAGGATTTTCTCCCATTCCCTAGGCTCTCTGTAGACTTTTGGTTTCATTTGCTGCACAGAAGCTCCTTATTTTAATGTCATCTCGTTTATCAATTGTTTTAATTTCCTGAGCTTTTGCGGCCTTATTGAGGAAGTTTCTTCAAGTACCTATATGTTGGAGTTTTGGTCCTATGCCATCTTCTAATAGTTTCAAAGTTTCTGATCTAATTTCTGGATCTTTCATCCAGCTTGAGTTGACTCTTGTGCAAAGAGGTTGGGATTTGATCCCATTATTCTACATATGGATAACCAATTTTCCCAACATCATTTGGTGAAAAGGCTGCCTTTTCTCCAGCACTTCCTTTTGCCACATTTATTTAAAAAATCATCTGGTTATAAATATGAGGTTTTCTTTCTGAGACTTTATTCTGTTCCATTGGTCTATGTGTCTGTTTTTGTGCCAACACCATGGTGTTTTAATTACTACCTCTTTGTAGTATAGCTTGAAGTCAGGTATTGTGATGCCTCCAGCATGGTTCTTTGCTTTAGATATTCGGTGTCTTTTGTTTTCCATAAGAATTTTATACCTTATTTCTCTAGATCTGTGAAAATGATCATGATACTTTAATAAGAATTGCATTGACCTGTGTAGATTGCTTTTGGTAGGATGGCCATTTTGATTATATTAATTCTGCCTATCCAAAAGCATGAAAAGTCTTCCCATCTTCTCAAATCTTCAATTTCTTTCTTTGGTGATTTATAGTTTTCATTATAGTGGTCTTTTACCTCCTTTATTAAATTTATTTATTTTTCTGCGATTCATGATTGGTGTAAAAGAATGCTAATGATTTTTGCAAGTTGAATTTGCATCTTGCTACTTTGCTGAAGCTATAAATCACCTCTAGAAGTCTCTTGGTTGAGGTTATTGGATCTTTTACATAAAGGATCATGTCATCAGCAAAGATAATTTCAGTTCTTCTTTCCCTATTTATATTCCTTTATCTTCCCCTGTCTTATTACTAAGGCTAGAGTTATAAATACTATGCTTTTTAATTCCTAACATTTTGAGTTTTGACTTCTGTTTGCAGTAGTGTTTGTTCTTTTTTGCTTAGCTGTTTGCTTCCTGGTAATTATTGTTTTTCTGGTTCTGACGTTTACTGGTTAGTTCTTCTTTGTAGTTAATCTCTTTAAGTAGTTTCTCTAGTGCTGGTTTGGAAGACAAAAATTCCTTCAGTTTCTGTTTGTCATGGAAGGTTTTTATATCCCCATCAATTTTAAGAGAGAGTTTTGCTGGGTAGGAGAATCTTGGCTGCAAGTTATTTTCTTTCAGAGTTTGGAATATGTTACTCCATCCTCTCCTGGCTTTCATGACTTGATTCGGGAGGTCTGGCGTAATTCTAATTGGTTTGCCTCTAAATGTCACTTGGCCTTTTACTTTCGTTGCCTTTAAGATTCTCTCCTTTGCCTCTACATTGGTCAGTTTGATTACTATGTGGCATGGAGAACCTCTTCTTTGGTCTTGTCTTGAGGGAGTTCTGTATGTTTCCTGAACCTGTGTGTCGACTTCTCTTTCTATGTTTGGAAAATTCTCTGTTATTATTTCTTTGAAGAGATTGTTTATTCCATAAGTTTCAACTTCTAATCCCTCTTCTATGCCTATTATTCTTAGGTTGGCTCTTTTAAAATTGGCCCAGATCTCTT
>PVLC010013178.1:0-42311 GCA_004027655.1 Graphiurus murinus | reverse complement strand
CAGACCTGGGCTCATCCCCAGATCTGTCACTTTATTACTGGGGGAGAATGATAGTATTATTCATCCTGCTGATGTGAAAACTCTTGGCATGAGCACAAATGAAACAAAGTTGTGTAAAATCCCCCTGTGACTGGCTACTACTGTTGAAAAGGAGACTTCAGGAATGGAGTGCACTGCCCTAACAGTCACTGGCACCTTTACCTGACAAGATGAGGCTTAATGAATGCTTGCTCCGGCTGCTCTTGGCTCTCAACCTGCAGAGCATCCTCCAGCAACTGGGCTATAACATCCCGGGCAGGCCCCTGTTCTTCTGAGCAAACTGGTGTCTTCATTTCTTGAAGCAGTATCAAGTATTTACTCTCTATCTGGCAGAGCTTGGCTTCCAGGCTAGAATACTGCAGAGATTGTGGGGGTTAGCTCCATCCATAGACACAGGAAAAGCAATCTTTAGGTATCTCAACGGTGACAAGCCCAAAGTATTAAGAAGTGAGCCAGAGGCAGACTATAATAAAGATAAGAAAGCCGGGCATGATGGCACACGTTTGTAATCCCAGTACTTGGGAGGCTGACACAGAAGGATCTGGATTTGCAGCCAGCCTCAGCTACTTAGTGAGGCGCTCTGCAACTTAGTGAGATCCTGTTTCAAAATAAAGAATAAAAATAGGATTAATTAGGGGTATAGCTTGGAGGTAGAATACCCCTGGGTTCAATCCCTAGTACTGCAAAAATAAATAAATAAAAAATATAAGAGATCAATGTACGCCATAGGCTGTCATGATTAGAAGGCCTGCTGTGGCCCCTCTTCCTTCTGGGAACCTGGCACAGAAGGGCTGACAGTCAACGGTCTGGAGGCAACACATGCCTCACCCTGCCCAGGGTTGCAGTGAGAGGCAGAAACCAGACCTCAGGCCAATCACTGAGGTCAGGCTGGTGCCAACCCAGGCCGCACCAGTTTTCTTAGAATACTGTGACCCATGAGTAGTTCCCACCTGCCACCTGCTCAAAAAAATCAATATACCCTGGAAAACATGCAGAAATAAGGCTTGGGAAGATGATTATAATCTACTTGATTATAATCAAACTGAAATGTTTGTGGTCCTTCTGTACTTTGCAAAGCCCTTTTCAGCCACAATCGTGTCTGACTCCCAAACCGACACTCTTGGGTTCACAGCAGTCATTATTCTCACCATCCCCATTTTATAGATATGAAACCTAACAGCATAAGTCAAAATCCAAATAATCTTAATTTGGGACACCTTATCACTGTACTTAATTTTACCCGAAAAAAACTCCTTAAAAATGCATGTGCATGCCAGGCATGGTGGTGCACGCTTATAATCCCAGTACTTGAGAGGCCGAAACAAGGAGGATCAGGGTTTGCGGCCAGCCTCAGATACTTACTGAGGCCCTCTGCAACTTAGTGAGACCCTGTTTCAAAATAAAGAATAAAAAATAGGGCTGGGGGTGTAGCTCGGAAGTAGAATGCCCCTGGGTTTCATCCCCAGTATCTAAAAAAAAAAAAAAAGCATATGCACGAATGGGAGTTACACTTAAGGACATTTCTCTCTGCCTCTATCCAAGACAAAATACATAGTTCTATCTACATGGTGTGTGTGTGTGTGTGTGTGTATGTGTGTGTGTGTATTTTAAATATATTTTGATACCATTCGTCATCTCTCTCCGAGCATGTCAGCTAAAGTGGTGCAAAAGCATGTGCATTTAAGAACGGTTCCTAACCTGCCCTCCCACCAGATGGCGGAACAGGTCCATCCCAACCCACCTTTGCCATCAGATCCCTCTCTCTCCTTTCTGCATTTCTTCGTAGAGCTGAGAGTTCCAAAATTTCCTTATTTAGAAATTTATTTTGGGTTTTGTATCCCTGTAGGTTATCCTGTTGGGACCAAAGGGGGAAAAAATCAGTCAATTCACAATGCATTAGTCAACATAACACTGACCTCACAAAATGGTCCTAAGTTAAGACAACTTCTAAGAAACTTTCTAGCTAATCTTTTTTTTTTTTTTTTTTTTTGCGGTACCGGGGATTGAACTCAGGGGCATTCTACCTCCGAGCTATACCCCCAGCCCTATTTTTTATTCTTTATTTTGAAACCGAGTCTCACTAAGTTTCGGAGTACCTCACTAGGTAGCTGAGGCTGGCCTCGAACCCGGATCCTCCGGTCTCAGCCTCCCGAATGCTGGGATTACAAGCGTGCGCCACCACGCCCGGCTCTAGCTAATCTTTTTGGCCAGTAAAAAGAAGGTAGGCATTGCTTGCTGCTGTAATGGAGGATATGGAAAAATACCTATTTAAGGTGATTTTTCTCACCTTAAATAGACAGAAGTAAGATTTATTTCCTAAATCTTTGCAATTATTTCATCTATTCATATTTATTGAGGAAGCACAAAAAAGCAATATCTTACATTCTTTTTTCTTAAATTAGAGCAATTGAACTGATTCTCTGTAGGTTTATTTGTTTTTGTGGCACTGGAGATTGAACCCAGGGGCATCTACCTCCAAGCTACATCCTAGCCCTATTTTTATTTTTTGTTTTTGAAATAGGATCTTGCTAGATTGCTGAGAATCTCGTTATTTGCTGAGGCTGTCCTTGACCCTGCGATCCTCCTATCTCATCCTCGTATATACTAAGATTACAGGCAAGTGCCAGTATTCCCAACTAAAATTCTCATTTTTACTTACCTAGTTTTTGTAAAAAAGATATGAATATATACAAAATCCTTAACTAAAAATTACACTTAATAATGAATACCTACAACCTATGACATTAAGGCACTTAAAAAAGAACATTCTCCTCAGTTTCCTTGTGTGTGTGTGTGTGTGTGTGTGTGTGTGTGTGTGTGTGTGTGTGTATGTGACTGGAGACTGAACCCAGGGGCATTCTATCTCTAAGCTACACCCCTGGTCCTATTTTTTATTCTTTATTTTGAAACAGAGTCTCACTAAGTTGCAGAGGGCCTCACTAAATAACTGAGGCTGGCTGCGAACCTGGATCCTCCAGTCTCAACCTCCCAAGTACTGGGATTACAAGCGTGTGCCACCACGCCTGGCTTACTCCTCAATTTTCTACTTCAAAAAATTTCAAACTTATGAAAAGATGAACGAAAAGTACAAGAGAGGTGGGGGTGTAGCTCAGTGGTAGAAAGTTTGCCTAGAACGTACTAGACCCTGGGTTTGATCCCTAGCACAACAAATAAACAGAACAAACTCTTTACCTAATTCACCAACTGTTAACTTCTGCTGTATTTACTTTATGTCCTCAAGAGAACATAACAAGCTGGCAACAAGTTCTGTCAAATCGAAAGACAAACAAAAAAAGGAGAGGAGAGTTTTCATGTAAAATGCTGTGAAAATAAATTTTATGGAACTTCTTCTTTAGTTCCATCCTAATAATAAAAATGACCTGAAGAAGCTTCTAAATAGAAATAAATTAGAATCACCTTTAAGGCAGCAATTTCTAAATGCTCCCTCCAAATTTAGTCTTTTATAAATGTGTCCTTCCCCTGCCCCCCCCATTTCTAATTATTTTAGAACCTGACAGGCTGGGGCATGAGGTTCCTGAGGCATCTCTGACCCTTCAATCACAGAAGAAATTCTGTGTGAGGCAGCTCCTGGGCAGGCCAGTGTGGTCAGACAAGATAGTGACTCTTGTGCAATCACAAGGAAGACATCACTGCTGTTCCCTAGGGAAGTGTCCACAGATACCCCCAATCTCCAAACCTGAAACCACCTCAGGCATAGACATTCCCCTGGCTAAAATGTAGAATGAATTTTTTTTTTTTTTTTTTTTTTTTTTTTTGCAGTACTAGGAATAGAACCCAGGGGCATTCTACCTCTGAGCCACACCCTGCCCCCCCACACTATTTTTTATTCTTTATTTTTTTGAAACAGGGTCTCACTAAGTTGCAGACAGCCTCACTAAGTAGCTGAGGCTGGCCACGAACCCAGATCCTCCTGTCTCAGCCTCCTAAGTACTGGGATTACAAGCATGTGCCACCACACCCGGCTAACTGAAAATATTTCAATCGTCTCCTTAATCACGAACATTTATGGCACACATCTATGGGTTACAGGTGCTGGGCTAGGCATATGAGGCTCTGGGTCTCATCTAAACCTCACAACTCTAAGGGAGCCACTCGCATCATCTCTGTCTCCAAAGCAAAGAACAAAGTATCCATAGAGGGTCTGGTGGGGAAGCCAGCCCAGGCCAGGCCTGTGGGCTTTTGACCCCTGTGTTCAGCCCCTTGGCCCCCACCTGCATCCTGATTACATCACACCCAATCAGCCTCAGCAAGACAAGTAATCAAGATATCAAGTGTCAAAACCAAAGGAGGCCCACGGATTTCATCTCTGACCCAAATCATGGTGTTCGCCTCTTTCCCAGCATCTTAAAGCTCCTATAGATGGCAGTGAACGAGCACATTACTAAAAGGTAGGTTGACTAAAGGAGGGTGGGCTGGAAAGCAGCTAAAGAATACACCCAGCAATGACAGACAGGGACTGGGTGGTATGAGGGCCTACTTGCTCTCACTGACCCACTGACCCCCTAGACCAATCGACACCTGCAGATGTATCTGTCTTTAAATACTGTGTTAAAGTCTAAGTAAATCCTGATCATTCCTCTGCAGGATACTTTCTCTAGAACAAAGATAATCACAGCAGTAACATCTGACAGTTAAGACCCTACAAAGTGCCAGGCACCATGTGCTGGGCATCACATGGATTACCTCCTTCAACGCTTACAACACCCTATGGGGCAGCAGTTTCACACTTGAACATATGAAGCAGAGGTGTGAGGTCGCTGCCCGCCCACCGTCAGAGCTCCTATGTGCTAGAGCTGGGCTTGCACCCACCAGGTCTGACTACAGAGCCTGAGCTCGTCTAAACCACCACCCACACTGTTCCACATCCCCTTCCTTCCCGGTACTTCTGACATTTTGGCTCTGCCTTTAGGCTCTGCTTTCTACACCAACCCGAGCTCCAAGAAGACCGAGACTGTGAGCCACGTGCGGAGCTCAAAGGCTGCCAGCACATGGCTGACTGTGCAGGTGAGTGCAAAGTAGGAAAAGCCGTGTGCACCAACATATTCATGGAATAGCACAACACAGGGCAGGAGACACAGAGGAAGGGCATGATGGCGCAGCCAGAGAAGGACAATTCCAAAACTATCAATGACAGCAAGACAGAAAGCGTTTAGGCTACACTGTTGAATAAAATCATACAAAAGTGTATCTACTTCAACATAGGAAAATCACGTAAATAATGGAAAGGGTCTGGAAGAAACAATATTTAAATCACTAGGATAGTAAAACCCTAGCAATAATATTTTGACCCAACTCAGATTACTATAGAAACAAAAAGTAACCATGCTCTAGACCACAAAACAACTTAATAAGAAATGGGGATGGATGAAGCCAGGGAAGTGTTCTAAGGGAAGGGGAGGGGGGAGACTGAGGTTCATTATTGGAAATACTAACCTCGACTGTGTGTACATATGTGAAAATCCCAATATCAGTTTCAGTCCTCTGGGAAGAGGGGAGATGGGGAGGCGGCGGGGGAGGGGGGGAACGACCAAGTGCTGTGTGCATGTATGTCAATGTCAACATGATTTACATTATGATGTGAGACGATAATGCACCAATAAAAGCACATTAAAAAAAAAAAGAAATGGGGATGGAGCTCAGCAGTGGAGCACTTCCTAGCATGTGTGAGGCACTGGGTTTGATCCCATCATTGAAAAACAAAACAAAACAGTAAATCCCAAAGGCCAGAAATCATTACGGGCTGCATCCACTGACAATAAGGCAAGAAAACTGGCTAGTAACAGCAATAATAAAAAGATACATAAGCTGGGTATAATAATAAAAAAGATACACACCTGTTATCCCAGTACTTGGGAGACTGAGGCAGGAGGATCGCAAGTTCAAGGCCAGTTTCAGCAACTTAGCAAGACCCTCTTTTGAAATAAAAAATAAAAAGGGCTCAGGGTATAGCAAAGAGGTAGACTGCCCCTGGGTTCAAGCCCCAGTACCAAAAAAAAAGAAAAAACATTAAATGAGTAAATAAATCTTAAAAATAAAAATATTTTCAAACATATTTACTTTTGTTTCTATATGAAATATATAATAGATATTTATATATGAAAACTCTATACACATATATTTTTGTACCTTGAAATTTTAAATTTGAGGTCAAAGAAGAAATTAATACTTCTTCTTTAACTATGTAGTCTAGAACCCAAGGATGAGGAAAGACACATCAAAACACCCACCCTGAGCTCTCCCTCCTCTCAAGCCCTTTCAATCCTTCCAGGGCCACTGCAGAGCAGATATGGATTAGGCGTGAATGTCTTCTGCATGGCAGAAGGGATAGACAGCCGGGATACTCACCTGGCACCCCCACTAACGGGCTCCAGGCAGAGCAATGCCAGGTAACATGAGACTCTACCTTATGACCACCTGCCTCTCTATGAACTGTCCCCACCTAACCTCACTCTCACAGAATGTTGGAACCTCAGGCTTTTAAATTGTTATGTGGAGAAATGCTGGAGAGAAAGATTTCACAACTGATTCAAAACCACCCCAGCCATTATGCTACAATAAGAAAAAGGAGGGGGAAGTCCACGACGATCAGCGGTCTCCAAAAGAAGCCACATGGAGTCCCAACCATGGTGTGGCCCACTCGTCACACACCTCGCCTGGCTCCCCAGTGAAACCTGCCCCACACACGCCCGCACTGCCCAGGACACCCACCACAGCCTGGAAACCCGATGCTCTAGTATTGGTGTCCACATGCTACAAAAATAAGACACACTTATAAAATCTAAAATTCAGCTGTTCTTAAATAAGCCTATTATGGGAGGGAGACAGGAAATGGGGAGGAAGTGCTGTGTGCATGTATGTCAATGTCAACATGATATACACTATGATGTGAGACCATAATGCACCAATAAAAGCACATAAAAATTATAAAAAATAAGTGTATTACTGATGGGATGTATGGTTAGGGTCAGGGATGTTATATGCAAGGTGGCGCATATAAACAAAATTGTCTTTCACTGGCAACACTAACCAGGGCCTTTTTTTTAAGGCTGTTTTTGTAGTAGGTATAAGTATAAAGTAATGGGACAAGGGTTTTATAGTTGCTTGGCTTTTCTTACTAATAAATCCTTCTGCACTCACACATCCAATAGTTGCTGTCTGGGAAGTGGTCATTGTGGAAGCCATCTACACATGCCAACAACACTGCTGTTTGTTCTGAACCTCCATTTTGGAATTACCTTCAAGGTCCCAGGCCTACTTATTTTTTTTTTTTTTTTAAGTAGGATCTCACTAAGTTGCTGAGAGTCTCACTACTTGCTGAGGCTGTCCTCAAACTTGTGATCCTCCTCTCTCAGCCTCCCAAGTACTGGTATTACAAGCATGCAACACCATGTCCAGACTTTTTTTTCCTTGGTACTGGAGATTGAACTCAGGGCTGTTCTACCTCTACACTATACCCCCAGCCTTATTTATTTATTTATTTATTTTCGGTACTGGAAATTGAACTCAGAGACATTCTACCTACGAGCTATACCCCCAGCCCTATTTTTTATTCTTTATTTTGAAACAGGGTCTCACTAAGTTACGGAGTGCCTCACTAAGTAGTTGAGGCTGGCCGCGAACCCGGATCCTCCAGTCTCAGCCTCCCAAATGCTGGGATTACAAGCGTGTGCCACCATGCCCGGCCCCAGCCTTATTTTATTTAATTTGTTTTGAAACAGAGTTTCACTAGGTTGCTGAGGTTGGTTTTGAACCTGTGATCATCCTGTTTCAACCTCCCAAAGACTGGGATTATAGGTGTATGCCACCATGCCCAGCTGCCAAATATCCTTAGAGTCAAGATATTTCCAAGAGGGTAACCAGGTAAGGAGCACTTTGGGGTCAGGTGGGGCTGGCAGCCACACACCTGTCTGGGGTCTGCTGGGGTCAACTGGGCTCTACCCAATGCCCCATGTCCTAGGAAACACATTCATCTGAAATCTTTCTAACAGTCTCAGGAAATAGTGGCAGCAAGGATTTGATGACCATCCCCACGGCCTCACTGACAGGGGCACAGGGCTATTCAGTTCTCCCCTCAGGACCAGAAGGCTTCTCTACCAGCCTGCGCTTGCTGACCCCAAGAGCTGGCTGTGCCTCCTACCTCATCTTCTGGTCACACCCAAGGTGTGACCTGGAGAGTCACTGCTATGCAGGAACCAGGCCCCACCCCACAGCTAGCCCAGAGAGAGATGCTCAAAGGAGAGCTCTGTCCTCCCTTCTAAGTGTCAGGACCCTCCAGACTTGGCCCTGAGCCGGCCACTCCCCAGGCCTGTATGGAGCTGGGGTCCACCTCCCCAGCTGGCCCTGCCCTAGCTATTCTGAACAATGCTCCCGCCCAGGCCTGTGTTGGGTCCTCCCTGTATCAGGCTGTGCACATTAAGTTTGTGTATGCATTCGTGTACACAGAGGGCACAGCGACAGCCTTCATAAGTGCCGTGGAATGACAGAGTTCCTCAGGCAGCATACATAGAAAGGGAAGTCTCAGTGACCTGAAACTGTCCCAAGCAATGGAAATAGCGCTGGACTAAAAAGTTTAATTTTCCAAGGAAGCTCCTTAGAAGGCTGGGGATATAGCTCGGTAGTAGAGCACTTGCCTAGCAAGTGGGTTCCATCCTCAACATGACAAGAAAAACAAATGGTTATTATTATTATTTGACTATAAGTCCTGTTATACTTGTCCAAAAAAAAAAAAAAAGGCACAGCTGCTCAGCCATCTCAACAAATTACCTCACAGTGGCCTGTAACTCCGTAAGTACTAACACTTAAGTGTAATAGATGGAGTGTTAGTGGGTTTTTGGATCTGTTCCGGTAATCAGAGCCCACGCCCTGCTCTTACTTTCAGCCGGTCCAATTCAAGCTGGTCCCTGCTGGCCGGGGCGGTGGCGGGAGAGCTGGGCCCGGAGGTAGGGGAAGACACGCTGCCCTCGCACTCGCTGAGCTTGATGATGACCTCGTCCTTGGCTTGGATGGTCTCCATCAGCATCCCCAGCCGCTCATTGAGCTCGCCCACCTTGTTCTTCAGCGTCCTCACTTCCTGCTGGAGACTCTCCTTCTCCAGGGTGAACCTCTCCAGCTGGCTGCTGAGCCCCAGAATCTGATCGTCCTTTTGGTGAAGAAGCTCCAGCGTGTCTCTAGGGACCCCCTCACAGAGGTGGCTGCTTGTGAAATACTTGTCATACTGGGACGACCGGACTGTCTGCTGCAGCAGCCGAACCAGCTCCTGGAAACCAACAGGAGGATGGGGTGAGGGGCAAGGACGGCGAGGGAAAGGGGGAAAAGCAGAAATCATGACAATGCTACATGGAGCAATTGTTGGAATTTGAGGAAATGCAAACACTTTACTGGAAACATTTTTATACTGAACTTCCTCTTGAAAGACCTCAAAATAGAGAGGAAAAAATATTGACTCCAAGAAGACTATCTGTAGAGAACAATAATAGGAAACAGGAAATAACGGATGTGCAGACTGCAATTAGCAATGGTTCCTGGTAAATGTGCATCAGTATTAAAGAATCTGTGCTGTAAGATTCACTGAACTTCTGAGCAGTTATGGGTAATTAGGTTTATCAGCTCAGAAAGAAACCGTTGTTTAACAGGATGTGGAAACTCTTTTTAAACAACTGGTAAAGAACTCTGGGCTGAAGCCAAGCTCAGGCGGGACTGGGTGAGGGTGCATCTCCCGCTTCCCTATCAGTTCAAACCATCAGGCAGGGCCCTAGTAGCCAGAATGGTGCCATGGCAACATAAAAACTTCAGGGGAGAGGCACCTTCTGGGACTCAGCTTTCCTCCTTGGTCCCTGGACATGGCAGAAGGCGGAAGTCTGAATACCAGTTACCTTTTGACTTGACAGATCTTTCCTCAGCTGCTCCAGCTCCTCCTGCTGGCTCTGAACCTGCAGCTCCATCTCGGGGGCTGGCTTGCTGCCACTGCCACTGCCCGACAGCCCCTCACTGGAAGGCTCAACACTGCTGTGACGATTTTTGTATGACCCAATTATATCTTTCAAAGGGCGCTTTCCTTTGTAGGGGTTTCGTCCAAAATCAAAGGGGAATCCCGAGCCAGTTACGCCTATATAAAAACAAAAGTTGCTTTTTTAAAGAGCAGGTAAATTTTCCTTTTGGAAACTACAATAAAAATAAAGTGTCTTCAGCCCAGTGTGGTAGTGCACACCTGTAATTCCAGTACGGGAGGATCACCAAGACCCTGGGAATGTAGGGAGGTTGAGATGCTTCTCAGCAACTCCCTCATTCTAGCCAATAAACAACATGCTTAAAACCAAAGATGGCCGGGCGTGGTGGCACATGCTTGTAATTCCAGCATTTGGGAGGCTGAGACCGGAGGATCCGGGTTCGCGGTCAGCCTCAGCTACCTAGTAAGGTACTCCGCAACTTAGTGAGACCCTGTTTCCAAATAAAGAATAAAAAATAGGGCTGGGGATGTAGCTCGGAGGTAGAATGCCCCTGAGTTCAATTCCCAGTACCACAAAAAAAAATAAATAAATAAATAAATAAATAAAAACAAAGATGACTGCCAATAGATATTTCCTTAGAAGGCCACCATCCAGTCACTTGACATACTAGTGATCCTTGGTTTCCTATTTTTGCTAATCTATCTTTAGTAAAAACCCCAAAACCTAGCTGGGCGTGGTGATGCACATCTATAATTTCAGTACTTAGGAGGCTGACACAGGAGGATTGCCGGTTTGAGGACAGCCTTGGCAACTTAGCAAGACCCTGTTCCAAAATAAAAAGGGGTGGGAAGGTAGCTCAGAGGCAGAACAGAATGCCCCTGCGTTCAATCCCCAGTATCAAAAAAATTTAAAAAACTGCATGTTTTTTTGTTTTTAATGTTTTTAAAAATTGTAAACATATTTAAAATCCTCATTTAAAACATACTTTAAATACCCATTTTTTCTTAAACATGGGTATTTAAAAATACAGTGGGATCTAAGTAAATTTGAGTGTAGATGGCCTCAAATACAAAAAGGAGACATGAACGGGCATATACAAGTTCAACTTATATAAAACTAGGAAACAGGTAAATGCACCTGCACTGTCAGGAGCAGCACAGTAGCCTCTGGGGGCAGCTAGCATCTAGGTGAGCACTGATTACAGTGTGTTAATTTTGTGACAATTTGTTGAGCTATGTGTTTCTGACTTAGGGACTTTTCTGTACACATGCTTCAACAGAAAGTTTACTTAAAAGGAGGGGAAGCCAGGTGTGGTGGTGCACACTTGTAATCCCAGTACTTGGGAGGCTGAGACCGAAGGAGCCAGTTTCACAGCCAGCCTCAGCTACTTAGTGAGGCCCTCTGCAACTTAGTGAGACCCTGTTTCAAATAAAGAATAAAAATAGGGCTGGAGGTGTAGCTTGGAGGTAGAATGCCCTTACGTTCTATCCCGAAAAAAAAAGGGGGGGGGATAAAAGGAAGGGGAATCAGCTTTCTGCATATATCATAAACAAGAGCTGTTGGACTGATTCTTGGAGCTGTTAAAAGAAATGCTCATGAATCAAGCAAGAATGAAGTCCAGTGGAACCCTGGCCCCTTCCTTTTCTTCTCTCTTTTGTTCCCAAGCCATGACGTGGACAGTTTTACCCCACTACACACTCTCACCATGATGTGCTGCCACAAGCCCAAAGCAATGAAGCCAACTGGCTGGACTAAAACATTCAAAACTGTGAGCCAAATAAACCCCTTCTCTCTATAAGTTGATCTATCTCCATTATTTGTTACTAATGGAAAGCTGACTAACACAATGGGTACACCAGCATTCGTGATACTATATTCTCTTCTCTTGAATACATCTCAAATTTCTAATAATGAAAGGTTTTTTTTGTTAATCAGTTTTCATAAAAAGCAGCACAGCTTCCAGGTGTCCTGTTTCCTGAAAAAGCTTAACCTCCATTGGACTAGACACTTTTTTGGAGCATTTCATTTTTCTTTTTTTTTTTTTTCTTTTTTTTTTGCGGTACTGGGGATTGAACTCAGGGGCATTCTACCTCCGAGCTACATCCCCAGCCCTATTTTTTATTCTTTTATTTTGAAACAGGGTCTCACTAAGTTGCGGTGGGCCTCACTAGGTAGCTGAGGCTGGCCGCGAACCCAGATCCTCCGGTCTCAGCCTCCCGAATGCTGGGATTACAAGCATGCGCCACCACGCCCGGCTCTGGAGCATTTCATTTTTCAAGCTTATCACTTTATGTCCCACAGAGAGAATACAAACCCCCACTGGGCCTTATGCTTCTAGAAACACCTGCTAATAAAGTAGCTCCCAGTCCCTAGTACTAAGAGAAGGGAGCACAGAGAGCGAGAGAGCGCAGGAGCGAGCCGCACCCTTGTTTCCCTCAGGCATCTGCTTCTTCCTTTCTTCCTGTACCAGGGGCTCCTCCAAGTCCTTAGGAGGTGGGTCTAAAACCTCCCACTCTTCATTGGTGTAAAACACTGTCCTGCGATTGTCACTGTGCCCTCTCCCAGGACGAAAAGATGACATTGAGTTCCTATTGGGGAAAAAAAGGAATGTGTTACTTAAAAACAAGGAAAAGTAAAACAAAACACAATTCCATGTACACAGTATTGGCAAAAAATTAAAAGATTGGAGATACAAAATGTTGGTGAGGATACAGAGAAATGGGAAGTCTTACACATTTAGAGTGGGAGTATAAATTGACAACAATATTATCCTATTCAGCAATATACAACTAAGTTGAACGGTGTCTACCTCAAGATCCCAGCATTTCCTAAAAGAAATTCTTATTCATGCACAAGAAGACACAAACAAGAACATTCAGTGTAGCATTGTTCATATTAGCAAAAAAAGTACAATGATCTATAAAAACCATCAATAGAAGTACAATGATCTATAAAAAATAAGCTGTAGCATATCCCTACCATCAAATACGATCTGGCACTTAAAATGAATTCATCCATTCACAAATACCTACTGAGTACCTACTTTGTACTGTTCTGGGTGCTTGGGATACCTGAGTGAATCAACCACCGCAAGATTCTTAGCCTTGATGAATGTACATTACAGCTAATTATATGTATCATAGGAAGAAATATTTTTAAATGCTGGTAAAAAGGAAAGAAAACTGAAGAATCATAGGTACAGCATGATGTTGGTTTTATTTTGTGTGTGTGGGGTACTGGAGATTGAACCCAGGGGCATCCTACCTCCAAGCTACACCCCTAGCCCTATTTTATTTTTATTTTGAAATAGGGTCTCACTAGGTTGATGAGAGTCCCACTACTTGCTGAGGCTGTCCTTGAATCTGTGATCCTTCTGTCTCAGCCTCCCTATAATCCACTAGGATTATAGGTATGCACCGCCACACCTGGCTTATGATACTTTTTAAAATGTTCACGGTTATACTATTAATAAAGATTAATAAATACATACAGTAAAACTATTCTAAAAATTCACACAAGTGAATGATAATCATTAACTATAGAATACTGGTTACCTCTGTAGAGAGCAAGTGAAGAATAAAATGAGTCAAGAAGAAAGGATTTTGATGATGTCTGTAATGTTTTAGAAAATATAACAGAAGCTGGGTGTGGCAGTGCACACAATTCTAGTACTTGGGAGGCTGAAACAGAAAGATCGTAGGTAGCGAGACTCAACAATCTAGTGAGACTCTGTTTCAAAAGAAAAAAATAAAAAGTGCTACGGGTGTAGCTAGGAGGTAAAATGTCCCTGGGTTGGGTTTAATCCTCAGTAATCCCCCACCCCTGAAAAATAAATAAAATAGAGCTGGAAGTGTAGCTCAAAGGTAGAATGCTCCTGGGTTAGATCCCCAGAATCCAAAACAAAATAAAATAGCAGCAGAATATGGCAAAATTATAAAGATGGATAGTGGCTACCAAGTATTCAATATGCCATATATCTGCCTGTGTACCGAAAATATTTCATTTGAGGTTTTAAAAACTGGATTGGGATTTTTATTCCACTGAAGATGGAGTAAGAGGGACTGGACTTATCCACCCTCCTGAAAACTTAAAATTGAACAAAAAATAAAAAGTGCTAGGGCTGCAGCTAGGAGGTAAAATGTCCCTCAGTTGGGTTTAATCCTCAGTAATCCCCCACCCCTGAAAAATAAATAAAATAGAGCTGGAAGTGTAGCTCAAAGGTAGAATGTCCCTGGGTTAGATCCCCAGAATCCAAACATAGGAAACCATGATTTTCAGACACTGGCCATCACGCAGCTCAGGACAGGAACTTCCAAGGTGAGCCCCACCACTGCCCCTGCTTACTGCCTAGAGACAGATTCCAGGCCACCGACAGGCAGAGGCCCTGGAGGAGCCCAGCAGCTCCAGTTGAAAAGAAGAGCAAGGAGTCTCAGGGCCTTGGGATGCAAAGGACAAAGGCCTGCAGAAGGGAGAGCTGCTCAGAGGGAGCACTGCAGAGACCGCAGATGGTCCTCCAGTTCTTCAGCTGAGTACCGATCAGGGCTTGCATGTAAAAAGGCTACCTGAGGTGAGCAAAGGCAAAACCCCCAATGCTCACACAGGACCAGGAACAGCACCTAGTTCCACCTAGAGTGAAAGCCTCTTAACTCACTGGTCTCCAGAGAAAGTTCTTGGAAGGGCCACTGACAACCCCTAGACTAAGGGATGCTTTTATCTCTCCAACAATGCTTGAAAGCAAACGTCAAGAAAATCAAACTGCTTCTGAGCAATCTCAGTACATCTAAGAGCAAAGCTCAAGAATATTCACAGAAAACCAAAACAACCTAACACAAAAAGGTAAAATTCAGAATATCTGGTATCCAACTTTTAAGTTAGCAGGCATGCAAGAAGTAGAAAAACACGGCTCATAATAGAACAGTCAATTGACAGAAACAGGCCCAGAATTGACAATGATACCAGCAAATAAGGACTTTAAACATTACAAGTAAGCCAGGGGTAGCTCACACTTGTAATTCCAGTACTTGGGAAGCTGAGACAGGAGGATTACAGGTTCATGGCCAGCCTCAGCTACTTAGTGAGTCCCTCTGCAAGTTAGTGAGACCCTGTTTCAAAATAAAGAATAAAAAATAGGACTGAAGGTGGAGGTATATCTTGGAGATAGAATGCCCCTAGGTTCAATTCCCAGTACTGAAAAACAAACAAACAAAAAACCCAACTATTTTCCATGTTCAATAAGCTGGAAGAGTGAACATGCTTCATACCTGGAAAATGTTTTTTAAAAGATTCAAATCAGCTGGGCACAGTGGCACAGACCTATAATCTCAGTACTTGGGAGGCTGAGACAGGAGGATTATAGGTTTGATGTCAGCCTCAGCAACTTAAACTCTCAGCAACTTAGTGAGACCTTGTTTCAAAAATCAAATAAATATATAAGAGAAAATGGCTGGGGGTATAGCTGAGTGAATCCCCAGGTCCACAAAGAAGAAAAACCAAAATGCTCAAGTGATTTTTAGCACTCAGCAACTTAGTGAGACCCTGTTTTAAAATAGAAAATAATAAGGGCTGGGAGTGTAACTCAGAGGTAGAATGTCCCTGGGGAAACACACACACACACACACACACACACACACACACACACACACACACACAGAATATGCAGTCCTTAACTTAGGAAGGTCGGACTTAAGATTTTTCAACTTCACAATGGTTCAGAAGTGATATACACTCAGTAGAAGCCATAATTTGATTTTTATATTTTCCTAGCCTGGCAATATGGTACTGTCACAATGCTGGGGTGGTACTGAGCCACAGCTCCCAGTCAAGTACTGGGCTTGCAAGCATGTGCCAATGTGCTGGGTTCACTTAACTGAAATTCTTAAAAAAGCAAAGCCACAGTGATAGAAAGCGGCTCAGAGGTTGCCCAAGGCCCTGGGTCAAGGTGGGATCAATGGCAAAGGAGCAGGAGGGAACTTTTTGGGGAGACAGAAATGTTCTCTATTTTGATTATAGAGGTAAAATCATATGACAGTGTAATTTCTAACATTCACCAACCTACACACCTAAAATAAATGACCTTCAGGTAAATTATAGTTCAATATGATTGATAAACAAAAAAGGAGAAATGTGCATCATTAATGTTTTCTAAAGTAGACTAAAGGTGAGGGGAGGGAAAAGTGGTTTAATACCTAGTTAGAATCAGACAAATGACATACAAAAATAATTTCTCAATGGTATGTATGTGTGTGTGTGTGTGTGTGTGTGTGTGTGTGTACAGTACTGGGGATTGAATCCAAGGGGGTTCTACCTCCAAGCTACACCCCCAGCCCTATATTTAGTTTTTAATTTGAAACAGGGTTTCACTAAGTTTCGGAAGGCCTTGCTAAGTTGCTAAGGCTGGCCACAACCTGTGATTCTCCTGTCTCAGCCTCCCAAGTACTGAGATTACAGGCATGTACAACGCACCTGGCTTCAATGTTTATGTTTTTAAAGCATTTTTTTTTTTAGCTTTTAATTTGAATGTCATCAAAGTACTTTCAAAACTTAGAAGAAGGCAAAGCAGTTACATAACCCACTTAAATTCTCATTCAACTCTCACAATACACAAAGGTACAACTTTTTGCTAAACTCCTTCAACAAATTGCCAGAACCTGGCAGCCACACCTGTTTAAGACCTGACAGAAGCCAGGCATGGTGGCACATCCCAAGTACTGCAATCCCAGTACTTGAGAAACTGAAACAGAAGGATCTCAGGTTTGAGGGCAGCCTCAGCAATTTAGCAAGGCCCTCAGCAACTTAGTGAGACTCTTGTTTTTTTTTTTTGTTTGTTTTTGTGGTACTGAAGATTGAACCCAGGGGCATTCTACCTCCGAGCTACATCCCCAGTCCCATTTTTTATTCTTTATTTTGAAACAGGGTCTCATTAAGTTGTAGAGGGCCTCACTAAGTAGCTGAGGCTGGCCACGAACCCTGATCTTGTCTCACCTCCTAAGTACTGGGATTACAAGAGTACACCACCACGCCTGGCTTGAGACTCTGTTTTAAAATTTAAAAAATAATAAAATAGGGTGGGGGCATAATTCAGAGACAGAATGCCCTTCGGTACTATCACAAAAAAAAAAGAAAAGAAAAGAAAAAGAAAACCTGAAGGATTTTTCTGATAGTTATTTACTTAGGACCAAGAGGGAGCAGGCAAATGGACGACATTAGCATCCCTGCACACTACTCGTCTCCTGACCCCTCCTGGAGCCGGTGCCGTGCTCCTACTCTACTCCGACAGCTGCACAGAGAGTTCTAGCCAGCCCCATGCTAACCCAGTGAGCAAGATACAGTTGTAGTAACTCTGACTTTACAAACGTTACGGAACCATGGAGAAAACTCTGGAAAATGCTTGGTCTACTTTTGCTTTTCTTTTCTTGAGGTTTCTTTTCTTGAGGGTGTACAGCCTCATGCATGCTAGGCAAGTGCTCCACCTGAGCTACAACCTTCAGCCTTACTGCTGCTCGTGTTTTGACACAACTGATTCACCACTTGCTTAGCACTGGCCCCTCTGGTCCTGCCACGCCACCAAGTTTCAGCTGCCAAATCCAGGCCAGGGTCTGGCAGTAGTCCCCTCGGGCAGTCTGTTTATTGCCAGCAGGGGTTCAGGAAGTAAATTCTCCTCGAAGTCTGGCCAGGCTTCAAACTGCTCTTCAGCTCTGCTCAGCAGGCTCTCAAAGGGTGAGTGCAGGAAGGAGAAATGAGAGTGAGGAAGACCCATGAGGCCGGAGCAGGAAGAAAGGCGATTTCAACAACTCCGAACTTCCACGAATCCTTCTTTCTCCAACAAGGTTTCAAAGTTTCCAGGCTATCTCAAGACCCACTTGCATAAAGCCATGCTCACCTGCAGCTGAGGGCCAGCCTTGGGGTTGCAGTGCCACCTGCCAAGCCTCGGGGAATGGAGAAGTGAGATCAGGCTCAAAGCCAAAGCCTCTTTAAGCTGACATGCTATTTAACTAATCCTCGGGCTGGCATGCACATGGTGAAATTCAGTTCTGTGATTGTGCAACAAGGGGGTCATTACAGTACAGTACACACTTCTCAAACACACCCACCCTACCCTCGCTGGCCCACACTGGCCTCGGCGGCGACCACGTCTCCAGCCTGTGCTCTGCCCTGGGAGTCCACGGCCCGTTTCTATAGGGTTCTTCAGACTGGTGTAGGAGGCTGCTCTTCAGCAACGCCTGCTTTCCAAAGACCCCCTGGCCCGAGTGCTCTTCCAGGCTTCCTGCTGGGTGCCTGCTGTACTGTCCAGAGAACACTCTGCTGCTCTCATCTGAGGTGGAAGGTCAGGCAGCACCAGGCGCCGAACAGTACCTTGATGGCTGCCATCTCTAGCTTGAGCTGCCAACACCAGCAGTCTGTACTGTCACTAAAAAGCCTCTTTCCAAGTTGACAGATTTCAGATTGGTTTCTGCAGTTTCTAGAGTCCAACTAAAAGAGTAATAATGTATTCAACATTTACTTGATTCATGATAATCAGGTGGAATTTAAAAGTTGAGACAAGTGTCTCATCAAATCTCTCTAGAAGTAGGATTCCCATGAACTTGCTGCACAGCTGACGTCAGGCCACACCATGACCTCGTCAGTGGTGGGTGATGTGGCTGAGGCAGAGCTCGGGTTTGCTGTGGTCTGCAGGCAGGAGGGCAGCTGGCTACTCCTGGGCCAGTATTCACTCCATCCCTCAGACTAGGAGTAGAGATCAGAGAAACAAAAGCCATCCCGATAAACGTGATTGGCATCTCCTCCTATGCAAATCAAGTCTTCAGATACTTTCTTACAGGGGCACAGAGACAGATGCACAAGGACGCCAGGACAATGTGATCTGAGATGATGATAGCAAAGTGGAGGCCAGCAGATGTCCACAGCTAGGAAACTGGTTAAATAAATGAGAGTGCATCCATATAACTGAAGTCTGAGCAGAACAAGAGCCCTAGTGAGGACTGACAAGCTAAGATATGCCAGATAAGTGACTAATGCCTCAGCTTCAAGGGCCACGATGGGCCCTTTGCTCACCACCACTGCAGCCCACCTCAGGTGAAGGCTTGGCTCTGCTGCAAGTGGGACCTTGTGATGCAGCAGATGCAGAGAAATCAGCCTGGGAGAAGAGCCAGTGGAATTCCAGGTCACCGCAATAGCTACGTGTTAAAACAGTGAGCTCAATGCCATCCCTTCTGTGCGAGAAAGAAAACTTCAGAACGAACGCATACATGCAACGCCTAACTCCACTAGCAGCTTTCTTCTGGAAAGTGGGCCTGGGATTTCACTTTAATTCTGCACCCCTCAACACTGATTGTGTCTTGCTTTTTACAAGCTTTTCAGAATTAAGTACGAATACTCAACTAAGAAGCAGGCCGAATGGTGAAGCTGGCAGATGGCAGCCTGCTGGCTGGAGGCTGCTCCTTGCACCTCTAGACCTGAGAGACTGGAGCCCTAAGCATCTCAGTGAAGGGGAAGGGAGCAGACCTCTGCAGCAGGCAGAGGTCCTCGAGGGCAGGAGTGGTACCCTCCTCCACTGTGCCTCCCCAACACCCATCACAGTGTCCAATCTCCACCAGGGCATCAAGAAAGAACCGAGGAGGCAGAGGAAGGGAAAAGGGGCCACTGTGGCAGGCTGAACTCACGATGTACACATCCAAGTCACTGGCACCTATGACCGTTATGTGTAAAAAGGGCCTCTGTGGGTGTGGTTACATTAAGGACCTTGAGGGGAGCCTGTGCTGGCTGATACGGACAGGCTCTAGTGTAACCACAAGTGTCCTCCTAAGAGGCGGCAGAGGGAGACCTGGCTGCAGAAGAGAAGATGACGTGGTGGAGGATGCCAACAGCAGCAGCGGAAGCCGGGAGAGGCCAGGAACAGATTCTCCTTGGAGCCAATGCCTTAACTTTACACAGTGATACAGACTTTGGGCTTCTGGCCTCTAATACTATAAGAGAAAAAATACATATGTTATCTTAAGTCACCAAGTTTATGGTAATTTATTTCAGCAGCCAGAGTAAACTAATTCAATCATTCTCCATAGGCTATTGCCCTTCAAACCAAAGACTCTGAGAGGCTGTTTTTGTTATGGTCCAAACTCCAGCAGGAATTTGTTTGGAACATCAATATCTGAAGTTGAACATATTTACTTCTGATATCTTTCTGTTCTAAGGGCCTGGGAAAGTAGTGTCGTCAGAAGCCCTCTCCAAAGTATTCTGTTCCTTTAGCATCGGGACAGATGAGTACACCATCCTTCTAATTTCAAAACATTAACGCAAAGGCCTAATAAGACTTGCACTGATGCAAAACCCCCATGCACTTAAGGAGTAAAACACTCCTGTTCTAGAGCTTTCAGACAGGCATTGCTCTGCTGGCTCCCACTGCTCAGAGGACGGGCATCCCCACTCTCACTGGGGCACCTCCGGCCTCTAGGTCCTGGCTGGTGTTGCCCATACCTTGTTCCGACATCCTCACTCCGGCATCCGCCTTTCCCTTCAGCAGGTCCTCTCTCCCTCAAGTCTAAGTGCAAATACGTCCTCACAGCAAAACTTTCCCTCGCCAGCCTCCCAACCCACATCACACAAGAATAAGCCACTTCCTTCTCAGTGCTCCCAGAGAGACCACAGCAGGCTGAGGTTAGCCTTTGCCTGTGCCCTACTGCACATGGTGACGGAGGACTCACAGGTCTGGCAGCCTGTTTCCCCCAGGACCATACACAACTCATAGGCAGGGAGGGACTGCCTCTCACCCAAGGGAGCATCCTCCGTGCTTCCCGCAGTGGAGGGGAGAGGAAGGCACAAAGGTGACCAGGCACAGGCAGAGGCTCCTCCAAGGCACTGTTCCTCCAACTGTGGGCGGTGACTTACAGGGGGCCAAGGCATCAAAGGAAGCGATCATAAAATTAATTCTGAGGGTCATGACCAGCATCTTTTAAGAAATTAGTAGAGAGCCAGGTGTGGCGGCACATGCCTGTAAGGATCGCAAGTTCGAGGCCAGCCTCAGCTACTTAGTGAGGCCCTCTGCAACTTAGTGAGACCCTATTTCAAAATAAAGAATAAAAAATACCCCCAGCCCTATTTTATTTTGAAACGGGGTCTCACTAAGTTGCTGAGGCTAGCCTTGAACCTGCGATCCTCCTGTCTTAGCCTCTCAAGTACTGGGATTACAGGTGTACACCTGTGCCTGGCCCTTCATCACTCTTGCTCAAGTAGGTTCTGGAACCCCTCATGTACCAAGGACTGTATAAGGTGCTGGGGAACATGAAGGACAAGACAGACTGGGCCCCGGGCCCTAAAGAGCTCCCAGACTTGTAAGGGAGCCAGACCCCAGACAAGTAGGCAAAAACAGAGTGATCGAAGGTGGTGCTGGGCTGTGAAGGCCAAACACTGCAGTGAGGAGGGAGGAGCAGGAAAGGCTGCCCTGAAAGGTGAGCAGAGGCACCTGAGGCCAGAGCCCTCCTGCAAAGCAACTGCCTAAGGCAGGGCCCAGAGGGGAGAAGGTGCAATTAAAGAACTCAAAGAAGCCAGAGGAGGTAAAGGGTCACCCGCTGGATCCTGAAGGCCATGTTCAACAGCATGTTCAGGAGCATGGTCTTTATTTAGCCTGGGCAATGAGAAGCTTCTGAAAGGCCGAGGTAATGCAAGGAACTAATTCAAGCCACTGAGAACAGGTTCCTGAGACAGGCCAGCCCAGGACTGGCCGATGATGCAGACAGGTTCCCTGCCCCAGCCCAATTCTAAATACAATAGAAGGCCTGCTAATGGCTCTGCTGTGGCCCAGACGAGGCACTGACAGTCTCTGAGCCTGGGTACCCGTGCTGAGTCAGATGCCTACACGTCCTGGCCACAGTTCAGGTCTCTGAGTCCATATCCAGTCACGTCTCAATGACTGCCATCGTTTCCAAGGAAGAGTCAGGCAATAGTGTCCTTCTGGTGAGCAGGTCCCTTGGAGTACATGGAGAGATCTGAGATCCAGAGGGCTGCTGAAGAGAGCTGCTAAGAGCAACCTCATGCTCACAGGAAGCTATCAGAGAAGAGTGGGCACTGGTGCCAACCACACACACAGCCCAGCCAACTTCCTGCAACCACGGAAACTCTGCAGGCCCAGAAGCAAGTCGCCTTCCCACACGCTCCCCTCTTCAGAAGGCCTGGCTTTGAAAATGTCTGGGAGGCAGCAGCATGGTGACTACATTCCTAGTCTTTCTTGTCAAAGACAAAACTGTGCCTTATAACAAAGAAAATACAAATAAATATAATACAGCTATGGACATGAATCAACTTCCCCAAATCCACTATACATTTGGTACTGCGTCCAGCTGGGTAAGACGTTCTGCTGTATACTGGGGCTAAAGAGATGAACAGGTAGGCATGATTCTCAACAGCAAAACTGTAAGAGATTCCTGTGAACACCAGCCATACACACAGATAACTATTTCTACCATGCCTGAGGGGATCAAGAGAGAAGTGGAAACAAAAAGCGGGGTGCAGACAACTGCAGAGGACCTCAGAGGCATGCCCCAAAGGGTGAGCACACCTTCCTGGGCAGCTCAGTCCTCACACCCACCTTGGAAAAGGTTCCAGAGAAGGAAGGCCACACCACTAACAGACTCTAAGGAGTTGGAGCAATGACGAGGGCAGCGATGCCCACAGGACTGAATCAGGTAGCTTCCATTTACTGAAAACTTACAACGAGCGAGACAGTTCTTATTTATACACACCACTAACCAATGGAGAAAATCAAGCTCCAAGAAGTAAAGTAACTGGCTCAACAACACACAGCTAAGCTGGACACAGTGGCACGTGCCTATAATCCCAACTACTTGGGAGGCTGAGGCAGAAGCATTGCAAGTTCAAGGCCAACCTGGGCAACAAGGCTGTCTCAAAATAAAAAATAAGAGCTGGGGATGTAGTTCAGAGGTAGAATGCCTTTGAGTTCAATCCCTAGCCATAAAGAAATATCACACAGTTAACGGCAAGGCTGGGTTTTGAAACCTAGATGGACTTCAAAGAGCACTAGCCACACAAGACCCCACTCTCAGCAGAGGCCAAGCGGGGCCCGGGAGCCACCAGTCATGTGTTAGGCAGAGCCCAGCACCCAGAGTTGGATGTGCGGCCTGTCTTCTCAGGTGTGCTCTGTCTCCTCTGATGGAGTCCACTTATCTCCCTATACCCAGGGGGAAAGGGGCGGGAGGAAGCAAGGTGGAGCTGCCAAGCCAGGCTACCTGCAACCAGAGCAGCACTTGAGGATGTGCTCCACCAAAACAAACAAAATACCACCGACCCCCAAAATAGAATGGGATACAGGAAAGAGAAAGACCTTCCCTGACAATTTCAGGGCAGGCCTAGAAAGTCTAGGCTAGAAGACAGAGGGAAGTTAGGGGGAAAGTCCATGCAAGGGAACTGATTATATGGTGGGGATTACATCCTGGAAAACTGCATTCAGAGGCAGTGGATAGAATTGTTAGAGGATGTAGAAAGCTAAGAAAATCAGGCAAATAAAAAATCCTGTTCTTAAAAAGAAATGTCTCCAGGTGTGATGGAACACACCTGTAATTCCAGCTACTTGGGGGGCTGAGGCACAACCACTGAAAGTTTGAGGCCTGCTTGGGCAACTGTCTCAAAAGAAAAAAGAAGAGCTGGGTGTGGTGGCGCCCACCTGTAATCCTAGTACTTGGGAGGCTGAGACAGGAGGATCACAGCTTTGAGGACAGCCTCATCAAGTAGTGAGACTCTCATCAACCTAGGGAGATCCTGTTTCAAAATAAAATTAAAATACGGTTGGAGGTGTAACTCAGAGTAGAATGCCCTTGGGTTCAAGAAAAGAAAAAGGCTGGGGATGTAGCTCAGCGGTAGAGCACCCCTAGGTTCAATCCCTAGTTGCACGCACCCCACACACATACACACAAGGGAACAGGATGCTCAACATCATTAGTTACTAGGGAAATGCAAATCAAAACCACAATGAGCCACCAACCACAGGATGGCAAGGATCAAAAAGAAGGAAAGCCCTCATACACTGTTGGTGGGAATGTCACATGGTACAACTGGGAAACAGTCTGGCAATTCCTCAAAAGGTTATGCATAGAGTTACCAAAAGACCCAGCAATTCCACTCCTAGTATACACCCAAGAGAAATGAAAACCTGTAGCCAGGCCTGGTGGCATACGTTGGTATTCCCAGTACTAGGGAAACTGAAACAGTAAGATCACAGGTTGGAGGCCAGCCTCAGCAACTTAACAAGACCACTGGTAACTTAGTGAGACCCTCTTTCAAAATAAAAAGGGCTGGTGATGTAGTTCAGAAGTAAAACGACCCTGGGTTCAATCCCCAGTACTGAAAGAAGAAAAGAAAACATGTGTCCACACACAAACTTGTATACAAGTGTTTATAGCAGGATTATTCATAATAGTCAAAAAGCAGAAACAACTCAAATGTCCAACTGATGAATGGGTAACTAGAATGGGATAACCATACAAGGGAATATTATCTGGCCATAAAAGAAAATGAGGTATTAAAACATGCTACAACATGGATAAACCTTGAAAACATTATGCTAAATGAAAAAAGCCAGACACAAAAGGTCTCATATAGCATAATTCCAACTAAATGTAATGTCCAGGATAAACAAAAGGTACAGAAAGTAGATCAGCCTAAGGCTGCTGTGAGGGGGAAAAGGATGGGGTGAAGGAAATAGGAAGGGATTGAAAACACAATGGAGTTTCTTCTTGGGGTGATGAATTCTTAGATCAATTGTGGAGAAGGTTACACACTCTGAATATACAAAAACACCCAACTGTACATTTTATTTGTGTGTGTGTGTGTGTGTGTGTGTGTGTGTGTGTGGTTCTGGGGACTGAACTCAGAGGCATTCTACCTCTGAGCTACATCTCCAGCCTTATTTTATTCCTTCCTTCCTTCCTTCCTTCCTCCCTCTCTCCCTCCCTCCTTCCTTCCTTCTTTTTTTCTTTTTTCCTTTCTTTTTTTGAAACAGGGTCTCACTAAGTAGCTGAGGCTGTCCGTGAACCTGTGATCCTCTTGTCTCAGTCTCCCAAGTACTGGGATTACAAGTGTGCACCACATGCCTGGCCCAACTGTACATTTTAAATGGATGAATTGTGTGGTGTGTGAATCACATCTCAATAGAGATTTTCTTTAAAAACAAACATTAAAAAAAAAAAAAAACAACAACAACAAAAACTCATCTCCCCTGTCACTAGCCACACACACAAGCAGAAAAAGAAAATCCAGAGCACAGGCCCTGAGCTGGCCCTGGACCTGGTACACAAATACTCTCCTCCAGCAAGTGTCAATCTCTGTAAAATGTCAACCAAATGACCCACTTCACAGAGTCGAGCAATTAAATTAAACCCTACCTGTGACAATGTTCAGCACAGTATCAGATTCAGAGGAGGCAGGCAACTTACAAGCTACAAAGACCTACAGGAAAATACATTAAAAAGGATACAGAACCTTTGTAAAAGTGGGGTGGTTTCATAATTTCATATATGAACATATAACATATGCCATCACTTATAAGAAGTAATCCATTTCAGGTTCGTATTTATTTCCCACCGACTCACTTCAGCTCATTGCCCCACTGTTTCAAGGAGTAGAAATTAATGGCATTTGGGTGCGCCGGGGCGGGCTGACTTGCGGCTTGTTCTGCCACCAGATCTCCAGGAACTGTTTCCACAGATAGGACAGTTCTGGCTTTTTCTGCAGAAGCATTTGGGTGTGGGTAAATTAAGTCTGGGAAGAAAAGAAAAAAAGGAAGGTGATAAACACATGTCAGTTACTTAAATCTTCCACACAAAACCTAACATCCTAAATGAAACACTGATTTAATATGCTACAAAAAAACCCCTCAATTATATGTCCAATACCTTTTTTATTTTTTATTTTTATTTTTTGCAGTACTGGGGATTGAACCCAGGGGCACTCTACCTCCAAGCTATACCCCACTCCTATTTTTTATTCTTTATTTTGAAACAGGGTCTCACTAACTTGCAAAGGGCCTCACTAAGTAGCTGCAGCTGGCCATGAACCTGTGATCCTCCTGTCTCAACCTCCCAAGTACTGGGATTACAGGTGTGCGCCATCACACCTGGCTTACTGATACCATATTTTTAACGTATACTATATAAAAACATAATTTGTGGGTGGCTTTGGTGTTCTGAAACCATTTTCATCTCAAAGTAGATGCAAGTTTCTCAAAGGAAGGTAGTGATATGCTTCAAACCATTGAATATGAGTAGTGTTGGCCCAGGGAGAGAAAAAGCCAGAATTTCCTCCAGTCTTGTGCATAAGTAACCCTAGCATAAATCTGTGACTAAGGCTCACTCAACTGTACTGATATGGAACAATTCCCAAAATAAGCTGTTACATGAAAAAGGCACAGATCAAGTTATATTTCTCTAAGAAAGTGGGAGAAATACAAATGAAAATGTTATTTGTAAATAGTGACACTGAAAAAAAGTTTGCATATCACGGAATAGTTCAGTAAATTCACAGGCAAATACGCTGATGCACAATCAATTTAAAAACTTACTTATTAGCCAGGCGTGGTGGTGCATGCTTGTACCCAGCATTCGGGAGGCTGAAACCGGAGGATCCAGGTTCATGGCCATCCTCAGCTACCTAGTGAGGCACTCAACTTAGTGAGACCCTGTTTCAAAATAAAGAATAAAAAATAGGGCTGGGGGTATATCTTGGAGGTAGAGTGCCCCTGAGTTCAATCCCCAGTACTGGGAAAAAAACCTTACTTATTTATTTATTTTATTTGTGATGGGGTGTTGGAGATTGAACTCAGGAGCATGCTACCTCTGAGCTGTAACACTAGCCCTTTTTATTTTTTATTTTGAAAGAGCATCTTGCTAAGTTGCTCATGGTTTCGCTAAATTGCTCAGGCTGGCCTTGAACCTGTAATCCTGTCTCAGCCTCCCAAATACTGGGATTACAAGTATGTGCCATTATGCCCAGTGAAAAAAATTAAGTTTCTAATCAGACTAGCAATAACCATGGTCATTCTGACAAACTTCCTTAAGGATCACTGAGCGCTGATCAAGAAAGTAGAACGCAGGGGGTCCTGGGAGCCACTGGCCCTTGGAGACCAATGTCCTAAATGGAACACTTTCCAACAGGCTTGCACTTTTTAAAAATTTTTATTTTATTTATGCATTTACTTATCTATTTGTGTGTGTGGTACTGGGGATCGAACCTAGGGGAATTCTACCTCCAAGCCACACCCCCAACCCTTTTTATTTTTTTGTTTGGAAACAGGGTCTCACTAGGCTTCTGAGAGTATCACTAAGTTGTTGAGGCTGGTCTTGAACCTGCAATCCTCTTGTCTCCGCCTCTTAAGCATTAGGATTAGAGACATGTGCCACTATACCTGGTTCTGTGCTTGCACTTTGTAGGCTAGTTACTAATTTGACCACGGTCACTGTCCATGTGGGAAAAGCTCCAAGAAAACACTGAGAAAATACCTTGGATGTGACATGAAGAAGAGACTGCTATCCCATCAGAGGGCTGTATCTCTGGCCAGGAGAATCAACACACAGCTTATGGTTGGGTTTTGACCAGAAAGACAAAAAGATGTGTTGGAAACAGAAGAATCATGGGCTTGGTAATAAATTACAAGCCTGAGTCAAGAAGGAGTCAGGCATGGTGGTGCACACTTTTAATCCAGTATTTGGGAGGCTGAGACAGGAGGATCGCAGGTTCGCAGCCAGCCTCAGCTACTTAATAAGGCCCTCCGCAACTTAATGAAACCTGTTTCAGAATAAAGAGTAGAAAAATAGGGCTGGGGGTGTAGCTCAGAGGGAGAATGCCCCTGGGTTCAACCCCTAGTACTTAAAAAAAAAAAGAAGAAGAAGAAGAAGAAGAGGCAAAGAGCCAGGCATGGAGGCACACACCTGTAATGCTGTAATCCTAGTACTTGGGAGGCTGAGACAAGAGGATTGCAGGTTCAAGATCAGCCTCAGTGAAACCCTGAGTCCCTGTTTCAAAATAAACAGGGCTGGGGGTGTAGCTCAGAGATAGAACACCCCTGGGTTCCATCCCCAGTATCACTCCAAAAAAGGCAAGAAGGTACAACTACCAGTGTCCCAGGTCTTGGTTCAAACTACCCTCACACATTAAGCACTAGACACTGAGGATATGACAACCTGCCGGACACAGCTGTTGCCTAAAGAAGAATACATCTAGGAGGAAACAAAAACACAGCAAAACATCAAGTGCCAAGTCACCACAGGTCACAAGTCCCTGGTGTCCAGACCCTTGCTCTGAGCCTTAGGGTCCCGGAGACTGTTGGAGGGGAAGGAGGAGAAAGGATTCCCACCCTCGACCTCAACCACAGTGGTTCCTCTCTTCACTCTCGTATATGTTGGGGTTCCCCATAAGATTTCATTTGGAAAAGGGGTTCCAATAAACAAAAAACAAAATTCAAACATCATTAATTCAGCCCAGTCTCTCTAGCTACTCTGTCAATACACGAAAGTCCCGCGCCAGGGCCAGGGTCACCTACCCAGTAGGAGCAAACACGGCAGGGCAGGCAGAGAGGACGGTGTTCCTGGAGCATGTGGCCAGAACGGTGGGCACGCGTGTGGGCACACGGGGTACAAAGGAGGATCTACCTCTTTATTTCAGAGAAAAGTACAACTGTTGCACAGGGGTCCCAAAGGCTGGTCTTTCACAGACCCGACACCAGCAAAACAAAAACACTGCACTTCTAAGCTCAGCCAGGAAGTAAACACAACTATACTCATGCCTGTAACCGGCGCAGTGGGGCTCCCCTTCCCGTGTGGGCTGGCGGCAAGGCGCTGTGCAGACACTCTGCAGCACAGGCTGTCGAACACCCTGGTGTGGCAAAGGGCCTATTACAAAGAAAACCCAGACCTGCAGCAACCCCCGGCCCATCCGGGAAGCACTTCCTGAGGAACCCGGGGGTTCTAGGGGTCAGGTGCAGAAAAGAACTGGAACCAAAGAAGAATAGGCTTCAGAAAGGATTTCTTTTCTTTTCTTTTCTTTTTTTTTTTTTTTTTTGTGGTACTGGGGATTGAATCCAGAGGCATTCCAACTCCGAAACTATTCTTTATTTTGAAACAAAGTCTCACTAAGTTGCAGAGAGCCTCACTAAGTAGCTGAGGCTGGCCACAAACCCGGATCCTCCTACCTCAGCCTCCCAAGTACTGGGGTTACAAGCATGCGCCTAAAAATCATTATTTAACTTGAAAAAGAAGCTACTTTCAGCCTCAGTATGCTCTTGCTGTTCTTGTTATTTGTGACTAGGTTTGGACTTTTAAAAGACCATGTGAAGCTGGGCATAGTGGTGCACACCTGCAATCCCAGTACTTGGGAGTCTGAAACAGGAGGATCTTGGGTTCAAGACCAGCCTCAACAACATAGTGAGACCCTCAGCAACTTAGCAAGACCATGTTTCCAAACAAAAAAATAAAATAGGGCTGGGGGTGTAGCTCAGAGGTAGAATGCCCTTGGGTTCAATCCCTAGTAACACACACACACACACACACACACACACACACACACACACGAAGACCATGTGAGATTTACTTTGCTGAAAGCAGAGCTGCTGGCTTCTCCTCAATGCATGTCCTGACACTAGCACGCAGGAAGCCATGTCCACAAGGACATTAAGGGAAAACACATACTACAATATGGCCATGTTTTCTTGAAGATTTTAAGAGGATGGATAGGTGTTCATGAACATGTCCTTTGCCTTGCAGCTGCAGTGGGAAGAGAAAGCCTGTGCTCGAAAGTGTTTGGTATTTAGACCCCCTCTGTTTTTTCTAAACATTTTTCAATACTAAAGTGACAACTCTGAGGGTATAGACTGCAATGTCTACATTTCTTAGGTCCTGATTCCAGAACAGTTTCTGATTCCAGTGATGCAGGGTGGGCTCAGCTTCTGCAGTGGTGCCCAGCCTGTGCTTCACCAGCCACCTCTGCACACCTGGGAGCATTCTCACAGAACCCAACAGCCTGCAGTGGCATTGGGAAAGGAGGAAGAGCACTGGAAAGGGCCACTACAAACAGCAAGCACCATGCAGGGATGGGGGTGGGGCTAAAACTGGTGTGTGGGGGGGTGGGGGGTACTGGGGTGAAACTCGGGGGCATTTTACCTCTGAGCTACATCCCTAGTCCTATTTTATTTTATTTTTTGGAAATAGGGCCTCACTAAGTTGCTGAGGCTGGCCACAAACCTGTGCTCCTCCTGTCTCAGCCTCCCAAGTACTTGGGATTACATGTGTGACCACACCTGACTTGAAAAGGTTTCTTACAGTCAAAGTAACTTTCAACCCTGCTCAGCCAGGAGCAGCAGAGATCTTCCAAATGAGGACAATGTGTGTGTCTAAGTACCAAAAAGAAAGAAGGCAAACCACAGGGTTCTTAGAGGCCCAGGGCAGGCCAGTCAGCGTGTCTAGTTGATGCTCACCTGTCCACCCCCCACTCCCATCAAGGACACAAATCTGTGAGAACTGGAGCCCTGGCCGATCTGCTAACAACTATATACCCAACACACAGCACAGAAGACTCAACCAGTATAAGTAAAACACCTGAATGGATAAATAAAAGACTATAACTCACTAGCAGGAAATAGCAGGAAAGATCTTCTGCATTGAGGAAGTTAGGGGTGCCTGAGGACCCTGTCATTCTCCATGGGTTGACGCTCACTGTCCCTCCTCACTGCCCTCTCTCTTGCCACCTCCCTTCTGACAGGCTTCCTGAATTGTAGGGTGCACACCCGACTCCACAGCTTCTCTCCCTGCACTCCTTCAATCCACTGGGCCCGCTCACAGTCACATGGACCTCTGCTTCACCTGCACCACCCCCAACCCAGATCCAGGCCTAGGACGCCTCAGTCGGGCTGTGCAGACGGTCTCCTCTCAGACCCTCTCCACAACTGGTCTCACCCATACGTCATCTCCCTGTCCTCCCTCTCACACACTCACATCCCGCCACAAGCCTGACTTCCAGAGAACTTTCAAATCAGAAGGAACCTAGTTCACAGATGGGGATGCTAAGATGAGCTCAAAGTTTCTCCACTGAATTGTGGAGAAACGGCCTCTTCATTTACAGGGGCAGTTACCATGACTTACACTTTTAAAATACCACATGGCATTCTGTGGCATTTCTGTG
Source organism: Graphiurus murinus (assembly GCA_004027655.1). Lineage (NCBI taxonomy): Eukaryota > Metazoa > Chordata > Mammalia > Rodentia > Gliridae > Graphiurus > Graphiurus murinus. The sequence continues at coordinate 11,133 of PVLC010013178.1, read as the reverse complement.
ATTACCCTGTGGAATCATGGCATTAAAGAATGGCATGGCTGAGTATGGTGGCTCACACCTATAATCCCAGCACTGAGACAGGCTGGATCCCAGCTACAACAACTTATCGAGACCCTGTTTCAGAATAAAAAATAAAAAGGGCTGGGGGTACAGCTCGGAAGTAGAAATGTCCCTGGGTTCAATCCCCAGTACAGAAAGAAAGAAAGACAGACAGACAGACAGACAGACAGACGCATGGCTGCAGCTTTGCCAGTGCTGGCTCTGCATTTCACCCCTGGACTTCCTCCTCACAGCACGGGGCCCTGCACTGGGAGCCCTGAGCAAGCTGTGGAGAACCAAGGGGACAACTCCTCCCCACCCTTCTGCTCCTACACAGCTGCTAGGAGTGTGACAGTTAAACTGTGTGACGGGGCTGCTGCAAGGCAGGAAATGTGTGGTCATCCCTCAAACCATCTTCACAATACAACTTTATGCAAGAAACACCATCTGTATTCAAACAGGTACTCAAGACACCCTCCTGCTGTGATCCTAAGTGTTTTCATTCTTCTGACTCTCAGGAAGTCTTAAGAACAAGGTCTTGTTACCTTATTAGTTCATGTGGGGAATAAAGTACACACAGTGAGCTGGACATATATTTTGTGATGAGGCTATTCGCTATTTAGATTCTAGCTACCCTATTTTCAACAGCTATGAAGGCCTACAGACCTTTGATTTTTAATCTTTGCAAATTATCCGTTTGTAAATGAATAGTATGAAATTAGGCCTTTATCCACCCAAACACAGAAGATAATGAAAAGCAGTATTTGACGTAAGGCACTTTCAGAGGCCAGAAGGCAGACAGAACAGATGAAGAGACTATAGTTGTCCCATTTTCTCATACTTTGACTGATACAAAGCTGAAAATCCAACCACACAGGTAACAGTCCCTTACTCTGAACACATGAATTCTAGAAAAAAATTGTCAGCAATTATGCGACAGTGCAGCTCACTATCAAACACTCATTCCAGCTTTCCCTTAGAGAGACCTTGGTTCTGATGGTGGCCATGTGCTCAGCTGAAATGCTTGGCTCCAGACTCCCTTCCAGTCACATGACACAGCCATGAAGAATGCCACATGACACGGTCCTAATGATGCATAAGCTCGGGTTTCCCAGGAAAGCATCCTCCTTTCTGACAAAGGCACCACCCCCAGGAGCAGCGATTGCACCCAAAGAACGGAGAATAGAGTCAGAAACAGCCTGGCCCTCCATGGCACCGGTGAGGCATTACACAGCCACCAATGGCCTACTGTGTGAGACAAATAAACCCTGATTTCTACGTCCCCGCTCATCAGGCTTCCCACTAAATGCAGCTGAACACAATCCTAACTTGTTCAAAATCCTATCATATATATGCATGCATGTATATAAATAGTATACGTGTGGATATATGTGTGTGTGTGTGCATGTATATATACACATCTTTACATTTAACAACGCAGTTTTCTCAGCCCACATGGCAAAACTACGAAGGAGGAGGGTGGCTCGGCTTCATTCCTACAGGCACAGTCTGTGCTCCTGTACTAGGGCAAAGTGACTTCCTCGAAGCTCAGCTACCAATAAACACCAGAGCTGTGACCTCAGGCCAGGCCTATGGACTTCATCTATGAGATCAGATTGCCTCCCAAGACATTCAACTGGCTATCCATGGAAAGTGCCAGGAGAGTCCTGATGGGTGACACCCATTAGACTATAAATGAAAATGTTGTATACAACTGGATGACTAGGAGACAGGAGGAGGAAAACCAGAGCTATAAAACATTCATCTTCAATTGTCACTAGTCAGCATGGTTGGCCTACACTGAGATCACAAGCATGCTTCAGGACATCACAGGGCCCTGTCACATGACATAATGTAATTATCTTTTAACTGGTTTTCCTCTTTGAAACAAAAGGGGGTAAAATAGCAGGGCATGGTGGCGCACGCTTGTAATCCCAGCATTCGGGAGGCTGAGACCGGAGGATCCGGGTTCGCGGCCAGCCTCAGCTACCTAGTGAGGCACTCGCAACTTAGTGAGACCCTGTTTCAAAATAAAGAATAAAAAAATAGGGCTGGGGGTGTAGCTCGGAGCCCTGAGTTCAATCCCCAGTACCGCAAAAAAAAAAGGGGGGGGGAGTAAAATATAGGCCTTTTCTTCTTTATTTTCTTCATTTCCTTAATTGTCTTTAAAATTACTCAAAGTGGCTCAAAGTTTCATTATTTGTTCTTAGAAGTTATCCGAAAATTGACAGAAGTCTAAAGTTACAGTCATTTACACAGGACATCTTCAAAGTCACTCCACTGCACTCTGGATAAACTGCCGAATCCCAAGGCCAGCCACCAAGGCTCTGCTGGGGCCCAGGTGGGCTCCAAGCTGCCCGTTTGCTGGGCCCTGTGGCCCTAGCCTCGGCTCCATGAGGGCGCCAGGCTCTGGTTCTCACGCCTCATCTCCCTTCCTATCTTTACTTGGCCTCCAACCACCCCAGTTATGCTTAACCCATGCACAGGCCTCGAGGACCCCCTTCTTCTCTTCCCTTTTTTTTTTCTTTCTTTCTTGTTTTTGTTTTTCTTTCTTGTTTTTTTTTTTTTTGTACTGGAGGCTAAACCCAGGGGCATTCTACCTTTGAGCCACACCCCTAGCCCTGTTTTATATTTTATCAAAATAAAAAAATTTACTTACTGAAGCTGTCCTTGAACCTTCAATCCTCCTGTCTCAGCCTCCCAATTACTGTGATTACAGGCGTGTACCACCATGCCCAGCCCGTCTTCATTCTTACCCCATTTTTCTCCCAGGACCTCCTTGCTTGACTAAGAAATTCCATGAGGGGAGGGACCAGGCCCGTCATATGTACCTGCTTTCCTGAATGAATAAATGTCAGATGGAACAAACTCAACTCCCGTATCTAGAGTTCCTGAACCCAAAAAAGGGAACCAAAGACAGGCTTCAGATGTTTTCTCTGGCTCCCTAGCCCCAGCACTCTGGTTTGAAATGTAGATATTATATAGAGATAAGGCTAGGTGCTACTTCTTCACCCTCCTCTCAGTTTATTATTTCTTAGTCCCTGCTAGTGAGAAGCAATCTGTGTTTCCAGAGTAAAGGAACAAAGGCAAATAAATCAAGCATCTTCTGTGCCAAAGGCATGAGCCACCTTCACGAACGCCGCCAGTTCCCAGGCAAGGTCTCCAAGTGTCCCAAGTGACTTGGAAACTGAGTTACAGAGCTGCTTTTCATGAAAGTGGCCGGACACCGGCTTTTTAAAAATTCAGTCCACAGTGAGCAGACTCCTAGACAGAGAGGGGCGTAACCTTGAAGGTAAAGACATCACTTCTGCTTTGGATGCGACTGGTCAGGCGCCATGACATGCATGAAAACGACCACAGAGATCTCGGGAAAACACGCTCACGGGAGAAAATATGCGTGGTGATTTCTCACTGATGAGAGGGCCAGCATGCTGAAAACCAGTGACTAGGAAAAACAAAGGGAGAAAATCTAGAGAAGAAAAACTCAAGTCTAAGAAGGCTTCTGCACCAGATATGGTGGCACAGGCCTGTCATCCCAGTACTTGGGAGGCCAAGACAAGAGGATTGCAGTTTCAAGGCCAGCCTCAGCAACTCAATAAGACCCTGATTCAAAATAAAAAGTAAAAAGGGCTGGGGGTGAGCCAGGCATGGTGGCGCATGCTTGTAATCCCAGCATTCGGGAGGCTGAGACCGGAGGATCCGGGTTCGCAGCCAGCCTCAGCTTCCTAGTGAGGCACTCTGCAACTTAGTGAGACTCGGTTTCAAAATAAAGAATAAAAAATAGGGCTGGGGGTATAGCTTGGAGGTAGAATGTCCCTGAGTTCAATCCCCAGTACCGCAAAAAGAAAAAACAAAAAAGGGCTGGGGGTGTAGCTCGAAGGTAGAACACCTCTAGGTTCAATCCCTAGTAACCCATATAAAAATAAGTAAATAAATAATATACAAACAAGCAAGGCATTTTCTTCTGGAACAAAATACACATGCTGACCCCCCTCTTTGGTGTGCAGGGAATTCACGCATAGCTCTGTGCTCTGCTGAGCAGAGGGTCCCACAGGTTTATAAAGAGCAGACCACATTTCTTTATGAAAACATTAGTACCAACCCTTACTGCCTTTATTTATTTATTTATTTTTATATTTTTATATTTTTTATTTTTTTTGTGGTACTGGGGATTGAACTCACGGGCATTCTACCTCCGAGCTATACCCCCAGCCCGATTTTTTATTCTTTATTTTGAAACCGGGTCTCACTAAGTTGCAGAGGGCCTCACTAGTAGCTGAGGCTGGCCTTGAACCCGGATCCTCTGGTCTCAGCCTCCCAAATGCTGGGATTACAAGCGTGTACCACCACGCCCGGCTGTTTGTTTATTTATTTATTTGTTTGTTTGTTTATTTATTTTTTGGTGATACTAGGGATTGAACCCAGGAGCATTCTACCCCTGAGCTACACCCCCAGCCCTATTTTTAATCTTTATTTTGAAACAGGGTCTCATTAAGTTGCTAAGAACCTCACTAGGTAGCTAAGGCTGGCCATGAACCTGCGATCCTCCTGTCTAGCGTGGTGTGCACCACCACGCCTGGCTCTGCCTTAATTTTTAACATGCACCCTTTTGGGTCCTTCACGATGCTGGCATGCTGGCTGGGCCTTTTTAGGCCTCACTGTAGGGCTCTGGAGCCTGCTTTGTTCTCAGCCTGCTCTTCTTCCTGCATGATGAGAGGGGACCACTAAAACAGTCCTATCCTCACAGTCTTTGTGGGGGCTGGGCGAGGCCGGCGAGCAAGATGGTCACCAAATAACTGTCCTGTTCTCTCTAGAGGGTACACTACAACCGGTCATGAGATCATCATGGGTGTTTGTTTGTTTGAAACTGGGTCTCACTCAGTTGCAAAGGATCTCATTAAGTTGTTAAGACTGGCTACAACCTGCTATCCTCCTGTCTCAGTCTTTCAAGTACTGGGATTGCAGCCATGCACCCCCAACCCCAGCATGGGTTTTAATTTTTGATATTTGAATATAAAAGCAAATTAGCTCTATACTGTAAATAGTTAGGAATTACTATGAGTTATAAAAATGCCATGAATCCAGAATAAAATAAAACCAGTATCAGCAGATTAAAATCTTCCTCTAAGAAAGACTATAAAATTACAAATGGAATGCTTTAAGAATCTCTTCAAGTACATACAAGCTGTAAAGCCCAGCAAGTCTTCCCAGGCATAAACAGGTAGGTGTGAGGACTTACTGTAGGAGGCAGGCTGGCCCTGCAGTCAGAACTAAAGGTTTAAGTTGAGGTGGCCATAACTGCAGCTATACATACACATCGGTCTCAGTCGTATCATCTCTGCAGTGTACGAGGTACTTGCCTTCCAACTCCAAAGTCCTCACCAGCCTGAACATGGTTCTGTATCTGGAAGTCTGCAGTAGCTGTGGGATGCTGTCCATTCATTAGGAATCACCATTATTATTTTTATTCTGAATTCATTTTCATTCACTGCTAAGCTGACTTGTTGTGTCAAATGGCTATACACAAAGAACTGACACAGGCCCCTCCATTTCTGCCTTACCTGTGTTATCTCTGGCTACAAGACCCTTGGGAAAATCCCCAGGAGTTGGGGAAGTGCGGCTGTCCCATTTCAACATGTCCAGGCTATTGCAATATTCCCATCTTTTCTGCTGAAGCTCCTGTAACCAGTAAGTCATGAGTTGACGATTAGGAGCCTAGAAAGAGATAGGGGGGAAAATGTGTTATGGGCACCTGTAAGATGAAGAGCTTTAAAAATATATATGTATATATTTATTTATTTATTTATATTTATACTTATCTCAGTACAGACTATACACCTTGCCATATGCAAGGGAGAGGTAAGATGAGCAGAGCAAGGAAATCTCAGTGACAGGATTGGTCAAGCAAACAGCAGTTCTAAAAATTTTTTTTCAGTACTGGGGATTGAACTACCACTGAACTACACCCCCAACTTTTTTTACTTTTTTATTTTGAAACAAAGTCCTGCTAAGTTACCCCATGCTGGCCTCCAATCTGTGATCCTCCTGTCTCAGCCTCCCAAGTACTGGGAAAAAAAACCAAACCCGTGGTTTCCAAGGTGTGTTAAGTACTCTGAGAGAGGGCAGAGGGGTGAGGTGGGGCTGGCTGCCTGGAGAACACTGGAGAAGGACGCCTAGCCCAGCAGGGCGAGTGGGGAGACAGGAGAGGTACAGAGTTTAGGGCAGCCACCAGCAGGCTCCAAAGCTTCAAAGTACTGGCCTAATGTCTCTCTTCTCTAATAAACATGAACTCCAAGATGTCTTCACTGCTGTAGCATCTACCTCAGTGCTAGACGCACAGTAGGATACTTACTTACCTGATAAATAAGTGAAGGAATAAATGAACAAATCAGAAAGTGATACATGGACTTGGTCTGAAAGGGAAACGGGTGATAGCAAGGACAAAGGAGAAAGAAGAGGTTCCAGGCAGAGAGAAGAGGGTCTGCAAAAGCTCAGGGCAGGAGAGCACGATCGAGGAGAGGCGGTGCAGCGGGGACACCAGGCCCCATCAGCCCCAGAGAGACTGGCAGGCCTTCCTAGAGCCTGGCCAGGGGCCTCAGCAAGGCAATGGCGAGCTTAGACAGTGTCACTGCTGCTGACGATGGTGGGGGAGGGGGGCGGCTTGAGCAAAGGAAGGAGGTTAAGTCAGGCCTGTAAGCAAGAAGCCCACTTGGGAGACCCAGAATGGCAGCCTGGAGCCTGGGCAGCGAGCTGTTGCAGGGAGGACAGCAGGGGCTGGGGCTGGTCCTGGTCCTGGTCCTGGGGCAGGACAGAGAACACAAGTATCCCCACGGGAGGGGACTGGGAGTTACTACTGCTGCCAAAATCAGAGCTCCCCAGTCCTCCTTCCTCCTTTCACAGGCTCAGGAAAGGAAGTGACTTGTCCAGGTCACAAAAGGACTCAACAACAGAGCCAGCAGAGACCCGGCCACCAACACCCAGCTCAGTGGCAGACATGCATTCTGTCCCTCCTACCAGGTCCCCTGCTTGCCTGCCAGCCAGAGGAAAGACCAGGCCAGGAGGCTGCAGCACTCTTTCCCCTTTCTCTCCCCTGGCACGCATGCCTTGTGAGTCTGCTTGTGCTCAGGCAACCCCTGTGGGGGAGCCCGCACCAACCTCTCCAGCTCTCTCCTGAGATGCACGAAAACTTGGCTTTTTCTTTCTTTTTTTTTTTTTTACTGGGGATTGAACTCAGGGGCATTCTACCTCCAAGCTATACCCCCAGCCTTATTTTTTTAATTTATTTTTGAAACAGGGTCTCACTAAGTTTCGGGGTGCCTCACTAGGTAGCTGAGGCTGGCCGCGAACCCAGATCCTCCGATCTCAGCCTCCCAAGTGCTGGGATTACAAGCATGTGCCACCACACCGGGCTGGCTTTTTCTTTTTTTCTTTTTTTTTTTTTTTTTGCGGTACTGGGGATGGAACTCAGGGGCATTCTACCTCCGAGCTATACCCCCAGCCCTATTTTTTATTCTTTATTTTGAAACCGAGTCTCACTAAGTTGCGGAGTGCCTCACTTGGTAGCTGATGCTGGCCGAGAACCCGGATCCTCTGGTCTCAGCCTCCCAAATGCTGGGATTACAAGCATGCGCCACCATGCCCAGCTTGGCTTTTTCTTTTTAACAAGAAAGTCTTTTCCTTTTTTTCAATCTTTGAGTATTAAATATAACTGGGAATAATTAGTAACTTCTTAATCATCTCTCAGTGAATTCCTGGGACAAAAAAAAAAAAAAAAACTCTTTCAGATCACATGCCTTCAATGTCTGACATATCATATTTTTTAAAATCTGGTCAAGAAGGCAGGCAAAATCACCTCGAGACAGTGATTAACTGGGGTTTGCTGCCTTTCAGAAAGCTAGAAATCCTCAGAAGAATCCTGACTTTAGTCCTCAAGTAACTAGTGAAAGACTGCGGGGGACTGTTTGCAACAGCTCTGAGGCTCATTGGTGGGAGACAGAGCGGCCCCAAAAGGACCTTCCATCAGGGAGCTGAAATCCAAAGACAGAAACACAGACAGGTCCTAAGACAGGACATGGCAAAAAGAAAAATACAGCTAAATGAACAGCAATCCAAACAGCTCCTGCATTTTCCAGTTGGTATCTTTTCATAGAGATTCTGGTTGCAATTTAGCCTTCCTTAGTCTCAATTAGATGTGTAATCACAAATTAGTCTCTCCCTGGCCGCAGTCCTAATAGAATTAGTCTACATCTGCCCTGTCTCACACAGTAGCCACTAGCCACACCTGGCTATTATTGACTGACTGCCACATGATGGGTATGTCGGATTAAATAAAAATATATATTAAAATTAATTTCACCTGTTTAGTGTGACGATTTTAAAAGCTGAAAGTATGGATGTGGCTCCTGTTGTATTTTTACTGAACAGTGCCGCTCTCCATCATGATGGCAAGTAGATTCCATGTGAGAGTGGCAGAAAACAGGGCGTTGTCCCTGGTGATAACACAGGTCGCTGCCCTCCCACTGCTCTCTTCTTTGAATAGGTACCTCTGCATCTCCAGTACTCCCTCACCCTCGCCCAGGCTCTTTACTGTCCAAGGAGATGCCAACACTCTTTCGGGACCCAAACATCTTTGTAACTCAGAGGTAGAGTGCCCCTGGGTTCAATGCCCAGCACCAAAGTAACAACAACAACAATAATAATGCATTTAACATTTTAAGCTGGGTGTGATAGCACACACCTGTAATCCTAGTACCTGGGAGGCTAAGACAAGAGGATCATAGGTTCACAGCCAGGCTCAGCAACTTAGCGAGGCCCTCTGCAACTTAGTGAGAGCCTGTTTCAAAATAAAATAGTGCTGGGGGTATAACTCAGAAGTAGGATATTACTACGAGTTCAATCCCCAGTACCACGCACAAAAAAATAGAATTTTATTTCAAATAATAACAACCCACATTTGCTATGAAGAAAAGGAAATAAAATGAACATGACCACATCACCTAAAATAACCTCTATCAAAACTCTGGTGTATTTCCTTCCTAACACTTTTCTATCCATAAATATATACACTAATTCTCTTCATAAAATTATAGACTCTTCCCTAATCTGTATTTGCATATTAGTATTATAAGACATCGTTAACTAAACAATTACTGTGTGCCAGACACTATGCTTCTCTTTATACATACAGTTTCTTCTTTATACATACCATTACTTAACCTTCATAACAATCTCCCAAAACAGTGCCATCTACTTGCCCATGGACCCTGGTCTCAACTGCCTGCTTTCAAATCCCCCTCTGCCACTTGCTCACTGTGTGAGGCAAGTTACTTAACTTGTCGGATTCTTTGTCAGTAAGATGGAAATAATAATAGGAACCTACTCCATGCTGTTGTTAGGAGTATTAAGTGAGTCAGCATGTGTTAAGCTCAGAAGAGTGCTTGGCACACAGCAAGTGCTCCATAAGTGTCTCACAGTCAGCTGTATGATCAAATTCAAACCTGGGTCTGCACTGCTTGCTATCAAGAAGGATGAGAGTGTATGCCCAAGACAAAGTCCATTTTCAGCACTTCCATAGGAACCAGAAGTTCCTCTATGGTTTTTCTCAAATACTGAAATGCTGATGACCTCAAGTAACTGCAAAGTTCAACTTAAAATTCCACAACTGAGCTGAGTGTGGTGGCATATGCCTATAATCCTAGTACTTGGGAGGTTAAGACAGAAGGATCACAGGCTCAAGGCCAGCCTTCACAACTTAGCAAGACCCTCAGAAACTTAGCAAGATTTTTTTTTGTTTGTTTGTTTTGCTGTACTGGGGATTGAACCTAGGGGCATTCTACCTCCAAGCTACATCCCCAGCCCTATTTTTATTCTTTATATTGAAGCAGGGTCTCACTAAGTTGCAGAGGGCCTCACTAAGTAGCTGAGGCTGGCCGTGAACCTTTGATCTTTCTGTCTTAGCATCCCAAGTACTGGGATTACAAGCATGTGCCACCACACCTGGCTACAAGACCCTGTCTCAAAATAAAAAATAAAAAGGGCTGAGGGTATAGCTCAGAGGTAGAATGCCTGAGTTCAATGCCCATTACCACACATACACACACACACACACACACACACACACACACACACACAGCCTGTAGCAACAAGGCCACATGTAAACAAGCCAGAAAGGAGAGCAACAGTTCTCCAACAGAGCAGGCTCCCCAGGCCTCCCAGAAGTCAGTCTCTCAGACTCATGCCCCTGACCAGATTCTCATTCTCCCACCCCTGGGCCTCAGTAACGGCACCCTAAATGGACTTCTCTCTCCAAACCCTCTCCTGACGCTCAGCCAAAGTCATCATATGTATCCTATGCTAAAAGGCCTGTGATGCTTCCCAATGCCAAGCAATTTGGCTTGGTCATCAGGCCCACAGGACCGTGCCCTTTCTCCCAAACAACAGGTGCACAAGGCCTGTTCTGCTTCCACAACCCTGCTCCCACTGTACCAAGTCCCTTCTAACAAACTCTTGCTTGTCGCTCAAGACCCAGTTCAGCCACCCCATCAAGGTGGCCATCCAGTGTTCCTAACAGACCCCATCGCTCATTCCTCCAATACGCTCTATGTGATGATACTCCTCAGACACCTACGGAGGGGGGCGAACTCTGGAGTTTCTCCCCACAGGTCAGGTCCCACTGTGTTTGTAAGCCAAAAGAAAGGCACCACCACAAAAGCACCACGGAGAGGAGAACACACATACATGAGGGGTAAGTTTACCTACCTCATAGGAAGCGACGTGAACTGTATGGACAGCTTCATTCACCCTTTTTTTTTTTTTGGTACTGGGGATTGAACCCAGGGGCATTCTATCTCCTTACTACACCCCCAGCCCTTTTTATTTTTAGAAACAGGGTCTTGAGCCGGGCGTGGTGGCGCACGCTTGTAATCCCAGCATTCGGGAGGCTGAGACCAGAGGATCCGGGTTCGCGGTCAGCCTCAGCTACCTAGTGAGGCACTCTGCAACTTAGTGAGACTCGGTTTCAAAATAAAGAATAAAAAATAGGGCTGGGGGTATAGCTCGGAGGTAGAATGCCCCTGAGTTCAATCCCCAGTACCG
>PVLC010013177.1:11395-42389 GCA_004027655.1 Graphiurus murinus | reverse complement strand
TGCTCTAACCACCCGTCACTCATAAGGTGCCTGGCACATATTAGGGCCTCAATACAGGTTAACACTCTTTCCTACTTATTGTCTTGAATGCCATTATGTTATGTACAGAGAATTAATTAACTACTAGTTCGGTCTAAATATAGTAATAGAAAAATTAAGTATAATTGAGTACAAACTGAAAATCAAATCAAATAGATATTCACACTAAAGCTTACAGTATGAATAATTTCTGAGCACTTGAGGGAGCCAGTACAAAGAGCTCTATGATCTTGATGTTTTATTTTTCTCTCCCTCTTTCTACCTCATGAGTTTAACAGGAAAGAATGTGTATGCAAGTTGAGTCATTGGCTTTCAAAATTTGGGCCCCAAGTCCCCTTTACACTCTTACAAACCATTGAAAACCCGAAAGAACTTTTGTTTATATGGATTTTGTCAATCAAAATTTGCCACATTTAAAATTAAAATAGTATTTGTTAAGGTGCTTAACTTACAAAACAATAATTACATTTTAACATTTTATTATGAAAAATAATTATATTTCCAAACAAAAACATTAGTCAGAAGAATATTTTTCTAAAGTATTACAAATTTATGAAATGTCTGGCTTAATAAAAAGACAACTGAATTCTCATACTTTTGCATCTCTTTCAGGGACATAAAAGGTAACTTCTCAAAAACTCCCCTATAATATTCATGATAAAATGAAAATACAATGGCTAATAATTCTTTTTTTGAGCTATCTGTGTAATTTTTTTTTATTAATTGGTGCATTGTAATCATATATCTTTGTTAGGTACAAGCTGATAAAGGCATATATGCACACATTTCTCATTTAACCCCTTCCCCAATTCCCACCCCACTCCCTCACCCTCCCTCCTTCTCAAGTTCAGTTTAGTGATTGACTTTGATATATTTGTGAAAGTACATCATGTGCATTAGGGTACCCCCACCCTGTCCATCACCTTCAGTTAAGTCAACTTCTTTGCTCTTCTAGGGTTTCTCCTTTTTCATCTGGAGTCACTCGTATGCCCCATCTTCTCCCTAGCATCCGCATATTAGGGAAAACATATGCTTTTTTACTCTTTGTGAATGACTAATCTCACTTAGCGTAATGTTTTCCACTTGATCCATTTCCCTGCAAATGGCAGGATTTTGTCCTTCTTTATGGCTGAGTAAAATTCCATTGTGTACATATCCCATAGTTTTGTAATCCATTCATCTGTCAATGGACATATTGGCTGTTTCCATAGTTTGGCAATTGTGAATTGTGCAGCTATAAACATAGATATACATGTGTCGGTCTTATAGTTTGGTTTCCATTTTTTTGGGTAGATACCCAGAAGTGGTATTGCTGCATCATATGGTAGGTTCATTCCAATTTATCTGAGGATCTTCCATACTGTTTTCCAAAGTGGTTGCACTAATTTGCAATCCCACCAACAATGTATTAGGGTTCCCACTTCTCCACACCCTCACCAGCATTTGTTGTTGTTTGTGTTCTTGATGGTTGCCATTCTGATTAGAGTTAGGTGAAATCTCAAGGTAGTTTTGATTTGCATCTCTCTGATTGCTAATGATGTTGAACATTTCCTCATACATTTATTGGCCATTTGTATTTCTTCTTTTGTGAGGTGTCTATTTAGATGTTTTTCCCATTTTTTGATTGTGTTATTTGTTTTCTTAGCTGTGAGTTTCTTGAGTTCTCTCTATATTCTAGATATTAGTCCTCTATCAGAAGAGTAGCTGAAAAATTTTCTCACACTCTGTGAGCTCTCTTTTGAAGTTCTTGATAGTTTCCTTTGCTGCACAGAAGCTCTTCAGTTTAATGCAATCCCATGTATTGATCTTCCTTTGAGTTGCTTGTGCCTTTTGGTTCTTGTTGAGAAAGTTTTTACCTGTGCCTATGTATTGTAGTGTTGGCCCTATGCCCTCTTCAAGTATCTGCAAGGTCTCCGGCCTAACTTCCAGGTCTTTGATCCATCTTGAGTTGACTCTTGTGCAGGGTGAGAAAGTGGGGTTTATTTCTGTTTTCCTGCATATGGTTAACCAGTTTTGCCAACACCATTTGTTAAAGAGGCTACCTTTTTTCTAGTGTATATTTTTTACTCCTTTGTCAAAAATCAATTGACTGTAGGCACGTGGGTCTCTTTCTGAATCTTCTATTCTACTCTATTGGTCTGTGTGTCTGTTTTTGTGCCAATACCATGCTGTTTTTATTACTGTGACTTTGTAGTAAAGTTTGAAGTCAGGTATTGTGATACCTTCTACATGGTTCTTGTTACTAAGAACTACTTTGGCTATCCTGGGCTTTTTGTTGACCCAAATGAATTTAAGGACTGATTTTTCTATGTCTGTGAGGAGTGACCTTGGTAATTGTATGGGTATATATAGTTTTGGCCTCATTCACCCCCTGAACAGATCTTTGGACTACTAGAGGCTATCACGTCATATTTTGAGAATTCTCAAGGGCTGGTTGAGAGGTGGGTGGAGTTGAACAGCTAATCCAGAATGCTCATACTCTAAATATCTCTTTCCTTTTAGTAAGAGTTTTGGGGAAACTGATTTATGAGCTAAGAGTTAGTCAAAATAAATTCATAGGAAACCTATGCCAGGAACCTCAAAGAGTATGATATAAAATAATATAGCACAACTGAAAAAAAAAAAGAGAGCAAACCTTATTTTGATTAGCTTATCATTATTAAGCTTGACAGCTGAATAAAAACATTTATAGCATCATTGGAAATGGAGCAGGAATGAGATAGTGACAAGGAGGATGGGTGAGTTTCCATGACAAGAAATAGGACTGTGTTGCTGGGTGAGATGGTGCACATCTATATGCCTAGGTTGTTGGGAGGCCAGGGGAGGATTGAAAGTTCAAGGCCAGCCTGGGTAACTTAGGCCCTACATCAAAAATAAAACTTACAAAATGAGCTGTGACTATAGCTCAGTGGTAGAGTGTTTGTCTAGCATGTGTAAAGCTCTGGGTTCAATCCCCAGTATACTCCTCAACACACACACACACACACACACACACACACACACACACACACACACACCAAAAAGAAAAGAAATAGGATTGGGTATGTGTGTGTTACTCATTGTTCACAAGTATTTTAGAAATGCCTAAACAATAGAATGGGTCTAACAATGTCTGTGAGAAGATATGTTTTTATTTATTTCTCCTATTAAAAATGAACACTTGAAATTGAGCTTAAGATGAACTGAAGTTTACTAATAGTAAAATAAATCTACTCCAAAGAGTTATTTCAGTGCCAGTCTTCTTCTTCTTCTTTTTTTAAGCAAAAGAAAAGAAAGGATGGATGGTTCCCCTTTATCTTCTCTTCTGCAACCTTACTTTTAGTCAGAGGGGATGGTGAAGTGAGGCTGATATGATGCAGTAAAAGAAATGTTTAGCAGCATTTGCTTTATATCAATGTGGTTCACAGAAAAAAAATAAACTAGTGATTATTTATCCCTTTACCTTCTACAAATAATCAGAAATTGTACTATGTTATAAAAATTTCTAAATAAGTGTACCTTCTCTGCTACTTCATATGCTGAGTTCCTTAAACTTCATGCCTTGCATGTGAATGTAACATGCTTATCAAACCCAGTTTTGATGCTCTTAAGAAGGACGGAATACAGTTTGCTGTATAAGCACAGAAAAAGTTCAGATACTCTATGCATATACATGATACCAATTCAATTTCAGTGCCACTGTAAAATGTGATAAAATTACAATAGGTTAAACAGGATGGCTCATGCTATAATAAGGCACAGTTTAGCCAGAAGTGGTCCATAAAATACACACAATGAACATATTGTTTACTATACTATAATTTTTGGCATGTTTGGTAGGTATTTTATAAGCATATCTGAAATTTTATATTATCTTCAGCAGATGGGAAATAAACAGTAACAGGAGTTGTTAATTTTTTTTATTATACATTGGGAGAAGAGAAGTAATAATGTTAGGAAAAACATATTGAGGCTAAAAAACTACATAAAATGTTTTTAAAACCCATTTCAAAATCTTGGGGAAGAAAGAAATAAAAAGTAAGTCAAAATGTTTCAACATCTGTTATCAGTAATGGCAGCTCTAAAAGTCAGTCTTTGTCAGGTAAGAAAAATATATTTTCTGGTTAAAATATAGCCTGTTGGTTTGGGGGATGCTGGGAATAGGTATGTGCTGATTAGATGAATGAAAGTGGAAAAAATCCTCAAAAACTGAAGTGTAAGGCAAATTAATTGAGACAAAGTCAATCCTAATGCCAGTTTAGCTCTGGAAGCAAATGGTGGCATACAGGGATTCTCTTTAGTCAGCAGGCATCTTGAGACAGCTTTGGGTGCTGCTTTGAATCTGGACTGAGTCACGCGGGGCAGACGATCAGCTTGTCACCTTTGCCCAGACGTGTTGAAGCTTTTACCCTCTCCCTCTGATTTTTGCTGCTTGATTTTTGCACCTAGCTAGTGCACTAGAAACAAGTCTTTTCCAACTGTGCTTAACCTTCCATATTTCCTTACAATAATCCTCTTAAAAATAGATACAGTCATGTCATCTCCCAGCTTAGGAGCCTTCACTGGCTCCGGGTGCTGACAGTCCACGCTGGGGCAGGGCAGCTTCCCGTTTGTGCTCCTGACCCTGCACAAATGTCCAGCCTCCTCCTCCAGCACCCTGGCTGCCTTTCCCTGCAGCTGACATATTTCTCACACTTCTCATGCTATGGAAAAACATTTAATTTCTCTGTGCTTTACACATGCTCTTCTTCTATCCTGGAGAAATGTGTGCTCTCTGCTAATGACTCCATTCCAGGAGTTCCTGCTCAGCCTGTAAGATATTGGGCAAATATTTCTTTGAGTGTCTCCAGGCTTCTCAGGAAGAATCTGCTGCCCTTATCAGCATCCCAACCAGAACACTCCACTTCCTACTTGATGGAGGTGTTTATGACATCCTGTGATTGTTTCCTGTTTATGTTGTTCCTGCATTGTAGGCTCCTTCTGGACAGAATCTTGTATTTCATCTCTGTAGACCGGTGATTGAGAAATATTTGTTGATTAAATGATTAACTGGTAAGAGTCTCTGAAAAGCATTTAACAGTCATGCAAGTCTATCATTCCACAGGTAGAAATGAGGCTCAGGATGTAAATCCACACAGAGAAGAAGGCAGGCTGTGGTGGCAGCAGTGGTGGTGGGTGGATTAAACTGAAGTCAAAGGTCAAACACTCTCTCATGACAACTTTAAGCAAGGAGGCAGAGAGAAGCAAGGATACTCAGGACAGAGGAAACAGAAGAATGGGGGAAAATTCTATAAAGTGAGGCTGAGGGCAAACAAAGAGAGGAGCCTCTCTGTTTACATGAAATTTCTTTCTTCCTTCAAGGACAACCTGATGGAAGCCTTTGAAATTAGAGAGGAACATTTCATTTACATATTTGGCTTAAAATTATTAAGCACTTTGTTTTCCTAGAAGGTGATAGGCCTGAAAAAGACTTAATACCATTTTAGAGAAAATTAATAAGAACAGATAGCTCTAATTTAATTTTCCATCTGGAAGAACCTAATGCAGGGCAGGTTACTGAACACAGACAGGAGAGGCATTTATGTCTGCTCAGGCCCTTTTCTTGGGTTGGTCACATTCTCTTTCCTGGGTCAGGCTCCATTCTGTGGTGAAAGACAACCTCCACTTGCCATTTAAGGTCACAGAAAACAAGGGGCCTGCACTGTAGTTTCAAGAATTTGAAAAAGCCTCACCATCTCCCACTTTTATGGTTGATTGGTCAAACTGTTGGGTTAAAGATTTATGGTTTCTTTAGGCATTTGTGGTATCTGCAGACTTTCTAGCCCACTCTCTTCACCTCTAACTTCCCATCTTTGTTGGCTTTCTCTTCTCCCAAGGATAGAATGGGTAGGTCTGCAAGCACTTACCAAACCAATCAATCGGGATATTAGAGACCAGTTAATCTTTCTCAAAGTAGATGCATTGGGAAGGAAACAGCAAAGAGGAATTAAGTACTAATAGTGAGCTTTCAGTTATTAATTGGGGGAATGATTTGCCCTCCAATTATAGTATGTGGATAGTGGATTAGTTGTAGATGTATAGGCTGACTTTGTCTACTATGATTGTATGATGTTTTATATAGTTCACATGGATACTGAAAAGGATAAAAATCACACTCTCATGCAGAAAAATACTGAAGACATCTAGCTGAGGTGAGATGTAATCCAGTCTTATATATTCAGGCTAATGAGAGTCTATTTAACTAGGATGAGGAGTGAGAGCTAAACCATTCAGTTAACACAAGGGGATAGAAGCAGGCTGACCTTAGAGGATGTGAGAGATTTAGGAGCAGCTTGGGGTGGAGAAGGGGCTTCTTCCTTAGCCCTCTTCTCACAGAGGCCATAATGAAGCTCAGAGGAGCTCAGCTCTGTACAACCAATTGGGCTGTGCCTCTCCTACCACTAAGTCCTATGCACCAAGGAAAGGTAGCTGGGGAAGCAATTAGAGAAGAAAAAAAAATTTTTTTAGAAGTCTTATTGCTTTTTTGTACAAAATCAGGGTTTTGATTCTTCTTTTGTTATTTTCTCCAGCAGAAAGCCAAAGGAAATAAAGCAGTTCAAGATTCTTATAGCAAATTTCTGCTCTCAAACTGCCAGAGGGTGAATAAAGTACAGATGAAAGAGTTCGCACATACATATCCAAAACATATATTTTCAAATTAGTTTTCATGTCACTTTAATCCTTTTTAACTTATCAAATATTAAGCATGTTCTATGTCTCAAATGTTGACTATAAGCATGAAAAGAAGAAAATAAATTAGTCTTGCATTTCAGTAGATCAAAATCTCATGGAGAAAAAACAAAGATAATCTCTGATAGAAGGAATTATTCAGGATGAATAATAGTAATAATAGCTATTATTATTAGTAGTAGTAGTAGTAGTACTAGGGATTGAACCCAGGGGCATTCTGCCTCTGAGCTACACCCCTAGTCCTATTTTTTATTCTTTATTTTGAAACAGGGTCCCACTAAGTTGTGGAGGGCCTCACTAGGTAGCTGAGGCTGGCCGTGAACCTGGATCCTTCTGTCTCAGCTTCCCAAGTACTGGGATTACAAGTGGGCACCACCACGCCTGGCTTTAGCTATCATTATTATAACACATTTTTTTAGATCATCTCATGTCTTCTCTGGCTTCCCCTTTCCAAACACTTTGTAGGGATGAATTCTGTACCACCCTCAGTCTGTTTCCCACAGGCCCAATCTGACAAGGCTTGTGTTTCTTGATTTTTGCCCTGGGTCTTATCTAAAGCAATATTGTATGATACCAACAGGAAATCATTCAGCTCCAACTTGTGCTTTGGCAACTGGAAATATGGAGGAGTTAAGTTAATGTAGTGGGTGAGGGGCAGGAGGTACATATCTTTGATCAGTCAGTAGTATGAAGTGATGGACAAGTGCTTCTTCCTTTTATCACCTAGAACACATTGCTTTAAGGCACCTTTTATAATGTTCTTTGGAGGGTCCTGAGAAATCCCTCTCTAGGTGTTTGCAGTAGTGACCAATCCTGGTATTGGCTTCCCATATTTCCTGTGTCCCGGCTTCTGGGATGATTTTCCAAATAACTTACCTGCATATGGATGGGGCTCTACTTCAAGCTATACTCTTGGGGTAACTCAAGTCAAGGAAAATAATAGTAATTAGTGTTTTTGAGGAATTACTGTTTGTCAAGTATTACATCAAGCACTCTATATGTTGTTTTCATATCTCTTTTTAGGTAGGAGGAGATATTGTTATAATTTTACAAATAAAGAGGTATTTTAAAAGTTCAGTAAACTGCCCAAAGTCATGCTGTTGGTGATAGTGCCAACATGGAAGTGCAGATTTTTTTTTAATGGTAAAGTCCAAACTCTCACAGCAAAAACAAAAAACTTAAAGCTGCATGGTTAGTGTGACAGTCACTGTGGTGACCTCACCAACATCTGTTCCACTCCTGTGTTCAGCCATGCGGTATGAGTGGGTATGGTCTTCCTCCCTACTCCAGAACTTCAGAGGTGACCTCTGATTGGTGTATACCTGACTAATCTCACATTTTTTTCCCATAGTGAGTGTTTTAGACATGCCACGCATCTACCCACCCCAACATAGCACTTCCTAGGCCACAGTGATTGGCTCATGCTTGGATATTTGACCCAACATGCTTTTACTAGAGACAGCTGCTTAACATTGGTGTAGTCAGAACTCAGTCCTTAGACCTTTTCCCTATCCAAACTCACCTGGATGGTGACTTCATCTGGTCTCTTGGCTTTAAATTCCACTGGTGTAGTACTTGGGAGGCAGGCGGAGACAGAAGGAATGCTGGTTTGAAACCAATGCTTGGTAATTTGGCAAGATCTGGTTTCAAAATAAAATATTAAATGGGCTTGGGAGTGCAGCTGGGAAGTAGAGAACTCCTGGACTCAATCCCCAGTGTCTGTATGACTGCCTATCTCTCTTCTCTCTTCTCCTGTCTCCTGTCTCCTGTCTCCTCCCCCCCCCTTTCTCTCTCTCTCTCAAACACACATGCACACACACACACACACACACCATTGACATACTAGAATCTCTAGACATTTATAGCCAGTGCAGGCCTCTTCTTAGAACTCCAGACTTACATGTACTTCATCAGTTACCTCTTAGACATTTCCACTTGCATTGCTACTAGATATGTAAAACTTAACATAGCTAGACATGGTGGCATATACCAGTAATCCCAGTACTTGCGAGGCTGAGATAGGAAGATTTCTGGTTCAAGGCCAACCTCAAAAACTTAGTGAGACCTTTTATAAAAAAAAAAAAAAAAAAAAAAAAGGACTGGGGGTATAACTTGAAGGTAAAAGGCCCCTGGGTTCAATTCCCAGTATCCCAAAACAAACAAACAAACAAACCAAAAAAAAAAAAAAAACAGCAACAAAAATCAACAGGTTCAAAATGAACTCTGGATCCTCATTTTTCTCCTCTCAGCTAATGGCAACTTAAGCTTTCCAGTCACTCAGACCCAAACTTTGCCTTGACTTTTTTCTCTTGCTCATACCTACCATCACTCATCCACAAATGGTTGGCTGCACCTTTACAAATGGTTGGCTGCACCTTTAGAGTGTTGGCAGAATCTGACCAACTCTATACTCTGCCCTCACTACCTGCCTAAGCCTCCATCCTTACACCTGGACTCTTGTCAACTGTGTTCTCTGAACTCTTGTAGCCAGCCTCCTACCTTCTCCTATTATAGTCCTTACCTGCATTAATGCTTTTTCTTAGCATTTGGAAAATGCCATTGCTCACACAGAATCAACTGGTTATGAATTCAAAGATGATGGTTATGTATATCCATGATCAGCATTTCGAGTAGGTCTTTGCGGCAAGGTAGGGGTTTTTGTTTTTGTTTTTGGTGATTTTTAAAATGATCTGGAGGCTTACAGAGCAATTTTTGAAATAACTTGTGACAGGGAAGGGGAAAGCTATTACTTTCTTGAGCTGAGGCATATCTACAGAGGCCAAATGATTTCTTAGGACAATTTTTATTTCTCCACCTATAACTTGGGCACCTTGATATAGGGAAGGAGTACCGGGCTAGTAATCAGGAGAGCTGATATTAGTTCTGTGTAACTAACATTTTCCTTTAGACAAGTAACTTGAGTTTTTGAGTTATGAATCTCCTTATGTGTAAAACAGGATAAATAAATACTTGTTTACATACTTCACAAAGCTGTTGTCAATATGAAATGATTAAATTTATCAATGATACATTTTTTAACTGGTTCTCCTAAAATCTTACTAAAAAACATGAGGGAACTCCTATCTCCCATCTTCACTGAATTGTATGTAAAATTGCATCTGTGTATGTGTTTAATGTAGTATTTCCTTCTGGAAATAAGATCCATAGTTTTCATCACTTCTCAAAGAGACCTATGGCTCAAGAAAGATCAAGCTCTTCTGCTAGAGGTCCTTGAACAGGACTATAAAGTCCTATTCAAATAAAAGTACCACCTATCGGCCTATTGCACTCATCCTCATCTTTAAATATCACCAATGATTTCATCGTATATAGAGACAAGATTCTTTAGTAAGAAACTTTGACTTTGACCTTTAAAAATCAATGAGAAGTCAACAAATTTTGTATATCCATAGCTGGTCAGCAGGGTTGGTAAGCATGGTTTCGTGGAAAGTTGTCCAGCATATATACTTCAACATTCTTGCTGAGGCTGTTACGTACACCTGACTGAAGTTCTGAAGGCAAATGGGCGATTCCCACTAAAATAGCAGAATAGTTCTTTCATGTTACTTCTCCAGACATAATAGGTTACTACACTGAAAATTTCCTTGCAGTCTAGTTCCTCCCTCTATCCCTCCCTCCTTTTCTTCCTGCCCTCCCTAGGCATTTACTGAATGCTCAGCAGGCATTGAATAGCACTGTGTGGGTATCAGTTCTTTGAATAGGCCTATCTGTGAATTTGGAAAGGGGACACCCAGGTCCCAGGGAATGAGTGCAGGACTGGGAGTCTGCAGCCTGTCTAGGAGCCCAGCTCTGCTATTAAAATCACTCTGTGACCCTCTGTTGGTCACTTAACCTGCTGTGCTGCTATTTGCTCATCTGTAAAATTGCTCTCCCTCTTGGGCTCGTTGTGAGGATAAAAGAAAATAATAGGTGGCAAAGTGCACTGAATGGTAAAAGTCTAATACTAAATCAAAGTATTATCATTTTAGAAGTTTATCCCTGAGCAGTGCTGACATCGACATATGGCAGTTAAAGCTGCAATTAGGGGCCCGCTTCATCTTTAATCCACCAATAATAAAGCGTTCTCCAAGCAGTGACCCAATTTCAGGTACCCTATAGTTATTCGCAACTTTTCCTTCATATTCTTGGTATAAGTACAGAAACCCAGAATCTTTTAGAATGATTTCAGTATCCAGAAGTCTGCAGTCTTGCTTGCTTAAGTATAAGTTCAGAAAATGTATTAATAAGTCTATTAGAAGCCTTATTGATGAGTGCAGATCTGTGATGGTTTTATTTAGGTCAATACATCTCTTTTTTAATTTGGTACATTGTAATTTTATGGGGAGGATAATGAAAGGGGGAGGGGCCCTCTGGGGAGTGCACCAAGGGTGTGTGCATATATTTGTCTGACACTCTGTACCCCAATATGTCAATAAATCTTGACAAAGGTCTGTTATGTGCCACATCTTGGGGATACAGAGAAGGATAATGCACATCCTAATATTGAGGGAGCCAACAGTCTAGGAGGAGTAGACACATTAAGAAGACGTGTTCAGATCAATTAAAGCAGCTCTCCTTTAGTGAACATCTACTACATGCTAGCACAATGCATTGTCCTGATTTATCACTTTTAAGCCTCTTGACAACCTAAAGTGGTAGGCAATTTTACATTCATTTTTTGAGGTGGCACTTGACCCTCAGATATGTCAAGTAACTTGGCCAAGATCACAGAGCTATGAGGTTTCCTCAAGCATGCAAAATTTGCCAGAAGAGCAACTACAGGAATGTACTGAAGGCTATACTGAGCAAAGTACTTGTCTAGAACCAAGGCATAGGATGTGTTTCCTTTAATAGTGGCAGTTGAATCACATCTTGGTTTTGGAAAGCAAGCTAAATACTTATCAAAAAACAGCTCCATCATCATCTGGATGACCCTAATATACATGAAGGTCTAGGTAATGCTAAAGTTTTTATGGTCAAAATCTCAAATCTTGAAAAGCAAAGTGTCTCTTCTCAGTAAAGCTATACATTTCATTAACCAAGCTAATTAAGTATTGGATGTATTAGTAGGTTCCTAAAACATACTCTACTCTAATTATAAAATAAAGACCAGTTTATGCCAGGGCTTCCATTTGTATGCTCCTTTCATTGATAATATTTTCCTATAATGACTTTGGAATTTGGAGAAATCAAAGAGGTCTCATTGTTTTCCTGATAATCACTCATTTCCAGAGTTCAATGGTGAGAGCTCTATTACTTTACCTAAAAGCTTTGAATTTCTATATTAATTCGTAACTGCACCCCAAGAATGGTAACCTTTTAAATCAGCAATTATCAAAACAATGACCCATGGGCAGAATCTGAACTGAGACCTGTTTTTATATAGCTTACAAGAGCTAAGGATAATTCTTGTATCTTTAAATTATTTTATATGTAACAGAGACCTTATGTAGCCCAACAAACCTAAAATACTTACTATGTGACCCTTGAAGAAGTTCACTGGCCCCTGTTTTAAATTATAATGAGTAATTTATTTCTCCGAGAAGGGCAAGTTTATAAGAAAACAGAGAGAGGGCCATCAAGATTACTGCCCAACTTTTTTAAAGCTTATTTTTTCTGATGAATTAAAACACAACTTTTGTCCCAATAGATTTTCTTTAGGCCTTGATTATGTGTTTCCCACCCATGAGAAGTTGTTGGAACCAGGTAGGCACATCACTCAGATCTCCCTTCAATATTGAGCTTGCCTTTGAATGGGACACATCTCCACCTGGGACTTCTCCAAGATCCACCCCAGGTTTTGGCTTGAGGCCACATTATTCCTGGGCAACCTTAGCCCACGTCTGACACAATGGGTGTCAAATGGGTTATCCATGGATATGTACAAGAAAAAATATACTAATTTGGGGACATAAGTTTACTTGAACATTGTATGGCAGTCAATTGACTAAGAATTTTAACCAGGGCTGCCAGATTCAGCAAATGAAAATACAGGATGCCAAGATAAATTTAAAATTCAGATAAACATCAAATCTTTTAGTGTATGTATTTTCTTTAGTATACATATTTCCCAAAGGAGAGTGTTGAAGAGTAGATGGCTTATTAGAAGAGTCCTGCACTGGGTTAAAAAAAAATCCACAATAAAAGTAAGTATGTCTCAAATACTGTATGGGGTATACTCATACTAAAAAGTTATTCATTATTTACATGAAATTCAAATTTAACCGTGTGTCCTATATTTTGTCTGGCAACTCTAGTTGTTGTATTATCTGCTTAAAGAAAATCTACTGGGAAAAAAGTTGTGTCTTAATTCATTAGAAAGATAGGTTTTTTTTAAAGGTTGGATAGGAATCTGATATTCTATAGTCGAATACACTTATGTTTAGATGAGGGAACCAAGGCCCAAAGTAGATGAATCTCTTTTTCTGGGTCACAGAATTGTCTCTAAACCTAGATTGCTGTGCTGTCAGGTAGAGATCTTTTTACCCCATCACTCAGCCCCTCACCCCCTGCCCACAAAGAGAACATTTCCAGCCTGTGATGCAGGAGTATTTTTTTTTTTTTTTTTTTTACGGTACTGGGGATTGAACTCAGGGCATTCCACCTCTGAGCTATACCCCCAGCCCTATTTTTTATTCTTTATTTTGAAACTGAGTCTCACTAAGTTGCAGAGGGCAACTAGTTTAGATTTGTATTCCCTGATTATTAATGATGTTGGACATTTTTTCATGTATTTATTTGCCATTATATTTTCTCTTTTGACAAGTGTCTTCTCAGTTCAATTGCCCGTTTTTGATTGGATTATTTGTTTATTTAGCATTGATTTTTTTAAAAGTTCTTGTATATTTTAGATACTAGTCTTCTGTCAGGAGTAGCTGGCAAAGATTTTCTCCCATTCTGTATACTCCCTTTCCAGACTTTTTCAGTCTTTCCATCTTCTAAGATCTTCAGTTTTTTCTTTAGTGTGTTAAATTTTCATTGTAGAGGTCTTTTACCTCCTTGGTTAGATTTATTCCTAAAAATTTTTTTTTTCGGGGGGGGGGGTGGGAGTTATTGTGAATGGAATCATTGTCTGAATTTCTTTCTCAGTGGATGTGTGATTGGAGATAGAAAAACTAATAATTTTTGTAAGCTGATTTTATATGCTCCATAACACATACTGTAGACACACACACATACACACACACACACACACACACACACACACACACTCTGTGTGTATGTGCATATATGTGTGTGTTTGTATGAACTATCTTTATTTTTTTTTATATTCGTGCATTGTAAGCATACATCTTTGTTAGGTACAAATTGATAACGACATATGTGCCCACATTTCTCATTTGACCCCTTTTCCAAATTCCCACCCCACTCCCTCACCCTCCCTCCCTCTCAAGTTCAGTTTAGTGAATATATTTTTAACCTGCTCATATAGATTAATAAAAAAGATATATTTGGATATTGTTAATATTATTAAACACTGTATATCTAATTGCTGGTTAAGGCTTCTATAACATAGATATGCCATGTTTCATTTAGCAACTTTCCTATTGAAATACATTGAGTTTCTTTTTTTTCTCTCTCTCTTTCTGACAGTGATAAATATTCTGGTAAACACCATTATAAAAAAAAATTTGAACATTTTACTGTAATTTACACATTTTAAGGATAGATATGAATATTTGGTTTATATAGGGAGTTCATTTTACAGGTTATTGGTTTGTATTACCAAACTACTTTGCAGAAAGATTGGGCCAATTAATAACTACCAAGCAATGTGGAGCTGAGCCCATTCCCTGTGGTCAGCCAGGTATTAGCAGTTTAAAAAAGCGATCCTAACAGAATTAAAACAATGGAATAAGGCTATTTAATTTTCATTTTATTGGTTACAAAAGAGAATAATATTTTTCATATATTCATAGTCCATTTGTATATTTTCTATAATGAATTGCTTTTCTTCTTTGCATTTATATATATTTTTCATTATTAAAATGTTCATTTTCTTACTAATTAGGATTTTAAAAAATGTATTAAGGATTTTAATCTTTTTAAGTTGTGTGCAAGAATTTCTTAGTTTCTCATTAGCTATTTTATTTTATTTGTTAATATTTTTGTTTTTTGGGAGTTTTGAGTTTGTAAGTAATTGAGAGTATCATTTTTTTAACTATCACTTTTTTCTTCATAGTCTTTGAAGTTATACTGAGAAATTTCAGCCTTTCTTCATTTGCAAAATATAATACTCATCAGTATTTTCCTTCATTTTTTAAGTGAACAAATTGACATATTTGTGTTTAGCTCTCTAACTCAGTTCAAATTTATTTTGGTATCCAATTTTCTCCTTGATTTTTGCAATCTGA
The DNA here is from genome assembly GCA_004027655.1 of Graphiurus murinus. Lineage (NCBI taxonomy): Eukaryota > Metazoa > Chordata > Mammalia > Rodentia > Gliridae > Graphiurus > Graphiurus murinus. The sequence goes on along the minus strand of PVLC010013177.1, from coordinate 27,288 downwards.
GCATTTCAAACACATTTAAAGAAAAAAAATCTGTAATAAAACCAGACTTATTCACATATAGTCATTTCCTCCATTTCTGCCCAGAAGTACATATGCAAAGAATGTGTAAATGTTATGACCCCCAGGGGGATCTCGGAGAGAACAGTTCTTTAATGTCTTAATGCTTCAAAGGACCTGGGAACAAAGGAGGCTTTTCTCTTTCTATTGACCTATTATATTTGCATAATCTTTTCTGATGTCACAAGAAGAGAGTAGACTTGTTCTGGCATCAGAAGGCAGAACTAGGACAGATGGGTGAAAGTTATAGAGAAGGAGTTCAACTCAAAGCAGGGAAGACAAGGCTGCCTGGAAGTCATTGCCCTGCTTCTGGTGCCAGTCTTCAGTCAGAGGCTGCATCTGGCACTCAGAGAAATGCCTTCTTTAGGATGCTTTGTTTGTTTTGTGGTACTATGGATTGAATCCAGGAATGATTTACCACTGAGCTGCATCCTTCGTCCTTTTAATTTGGGACAGGGTCTCACTAAGTTGCTCAGGGTGGCCTTGAAGACTAGCTGGGATTGCTGGCCTGAGCCACTGGGGCCCAGTTTATTAGGATGTTTTGTGATGAGAACTACTGGACAGGTACCCCATCATCAGGAGTCTGGGTTGAGATCAATGTCTTTCAGTTAGATAATTTAAATCTCACTATTCTAGTAACTTTACTGTCTCCAAACTAGGCACTTAAAATGACCATTTCATTTTGCTTATGGCTCAGGGGTCAGGAGGTAAGTGTGATCTTGGCTTGGGAGCTTTCACGGGGTTGTAGGCTGTTATTGGTATTGCAATTAGTAGTTAGCTGTTGTGCTGTCATTTGAGGGCTTGACTGGGCTGGATGTTGCCCATGACTTACTCACAGGGCTAACTGGGGATGAGCTCTTGGCTGGGGTCTCAGCAAAGACTGTTGACTATGTAACGGGCTCCTAGGCCAGAAGCCTGATTTTGAGTGTCCCAATAAATCAGGTCCAGTCACTTGCCTCAGAAACCAAAGGCAAAATCTAATGGTGAAAGGCAGGAGAAGGAATGTATTCAGTGTAGCTATATCAGGAAGACAGGCAAGTGTCTTCTGCTCTGTCTTCAGGGGTACTGACAAGAGCTTTCTTTTTAAATAGGGAAGGAACAGAAGAGTGGAGGGCAAGAAGTATGTGTAATGAATCTTGGTCAAACCGTGGCCTAGCTGATCATTATTTCAGGATTGGTCAGGTAGGGCCTTATATCTTTGATAAGAAAGTTGCCAGTTGCCTCAAAGTAGCTTTCACCCTTGTCACCAAATGTTTTTCCATCAGAGGTATTGTTCCTGGAATCTGACATATTATAGGAAATAAATGGCTCAGAGCAAAGGAAATAGATGCAAAATGGAGGTAGAGATGCCAAACTTTTGTTCTGCTTTCAGTTATCCACTCACCCTCTGCAGACATCTGCATGCCTAAGAGGAGAGTCAGTACTCTCCATCCAAGCAGCCACCTAGTACTAGTTATGACCTGAGCCTCTGCATGGGGTGTTTCTAGCACAGTGATTTTAGGGTAATTGGACTTCATACATTGCACCTGGTTTCCTCCAGAATAGGTTTCACAGAGAATCAGGTAGAAGCTCAGTGGTCTCTTCTGTTCTAGTGTTATAAATCTCCTAGTATCACTTCTCTTATACTCTGTTGACTGAAGCAGTCAAAATCCACCCAGGTATAAGAAGAGGGAACATATACCCCATGTCTTATTGAGGGGAGTATAAAGAATTTGAGAACTTTTTTTTGCCATACCTATTCACACATATTTCCATTTGTCCTGTCATTTCTTCTTCCATTGTTCGTCTTTTGTAGCTCCTCATGTGCCTGGCTCATCTTCATTCCTTTGCAGAAGGAGAGTTGAAGGGGAGCAGGGTGTTTAACAAAGGGGAGAGATTTAACTTTTATCTACAGGGCATTTGAAGCATATACTCTAGAGATTTTTTTTTATTTCAGTTTTGTACTGAGTTACTATCTTCAGATTTGTTGAACATTAAAAACATAATCATACCTTAATTGCATCCTATGTTCATTTAGTTCCAGACAAAATCTAATTTAGCTAGAAAGAGAGGTTGTGCATACACTATATTGCCCAGATATTGTTTACCTTCTCTATGCCCAGAATTTTAAAGTTAACTTTAGTTGCTGGCCCATCACTCTTGCTGGCTCATCACACTAAATCTGGGATTGACTCTCTATGACCCCTGGCTTTGGTCAGTACCCATTGTGGGCAGTCGACATGATTTAAGGAATGCCTTATATAATGAATTCTTTTCCTGAGTGGGAGAATTAACTAAATGTCTTCTAAAATTCTATATTTCTAATATAGATTCTAAAGACTAGATAAAAAAAAAAACCCAATCACTTAAGGTGGAGAAGACTGAGTTGTAGATGAGCTTGTATAATTCATGTAACATAGCTGCAACCTGGAAGCCAAGGAATCGGGCAGACAGCCCCTTCATTTACTGTTTGGCTGTGTCTGCAGAATGTTGTGTCTGCTTTAATTAGGGCACGCTTCCAGTTCCAGAAGGGTATGAATGTAGCATCTATTCGTTGGTTTATGTCCCAGTAACATCCCAATGGCCTAGGGTTTATTTGCATCAACTGCTCTGGGAATGGATGGCATTTTGATCATTACCTTGCTCTGTTCCACCAGTCAGGGACCTGCAGCAGTGGGGCAGGGAAGGAAGCAGCCATAGTGCACTGTGCTGCATCTCCTAAGGGGGTGACAACCGAGACCATGGGATTGGGTCTAATGAGACAGTGAAAACTTGATACAATCAGTTAGTTAAAACTCCCTTTTTTGACCTGCTTTAGAGGCCATTTTACTGTTCAAGGAGAGAGAGAAAAAAAAAAATAAATGTGCTGGGTAGAAAATGTCGGCTATAAAATATTTTGTAGTTTTAATTAACAATTCTGAAGTTCCATTTTTCTCAAATGAAAAATAGTTTCTAGTGTTTTGCTCTCTGATACATAGTCAAAGTTTAGGGATTAGAATTTGCCCCTAGGCTACCCAAGCTTGGAAATCGTTCTGGACTCAACAGAAAAGTTATCTAAGCTCTCTGGCATTAGCAGATGTTAGACTAACAATAGGACCTTCTCCTGAGGGTCTCTCAGGACATCCTGGATCACAGTTACACAAACTGCATCCTTAGTTTCAGATGCTGATCCTGGAGTGCAAAAGGAGCATGCCCGGGGCTCCTCCCCTACCCTCTTTTCCTGAGGTCAGAATTTGCTGTCTCCTGTGTTTCAGTGTGGCACTCAGGGAAAGATACAGATACTGAGCACTGCCCAGCTGTCAAGTGTTGTTTTTTTTTTGTTTTGTTTTGTTTTTTTAGTTTAGGAACACTTTCCTTACTGAAGTGATGAAAAACAGAGCCCATCATATTTCTCTATAGAAGCCAGAGACTGGTAAGGATCACATTTTATTTTCTGTGGAGGTCTACAGTGCATTGATTCATTTAACTCATTTAGTGGGTGCTTAATATTTGCAAGGCACTGAAACATGCAAACAAATTTGACATCATGAAAAATGCTAGGAAGAAAAATTAAGGAAGACATTGCAATGAGGAATGATTGGACAGCGGTAGTTCAGAAATAATTATAAATTTGGTAGCCAGAAAAGGCCTCTTTAAGAGAGTTGAGACCTGAGTCACAGGAAAAACTAGGCAGGCAAAGATTTGAAAGGACATTCCAGGTAGATGGCAGATATAAAGGTCCCAAAGAGGGAAGGATTCAAAAGGGGAAAACGAACAGAGTAAAGAGAAATTACTTAGGTTACAAGAAGACTTTTTAAGGCCTTACAGGTTAGAGTAATGAGTTCAGGCTGTATCCTTAATGGTTATCCTAAGCCATTAGAGTGTTCTAAGCAGAAGCACAGAATCCAGCTAAAAGGCTAGCACAGCTGTCAGGTAAGAGATAACAGTGGAATGCGCAAGACCTGGGACCTTTAGCTCCTGAGCTGAGCCATCACCTGAGAGCATCTCCTTATTAGGAGAGAAGATTAAGCAAATGTCCTAGAAAGGTCATGTGAATGGTTGCCCATTACTATGGCTTTTGAAATCATAAGGTAAACCGGGTTCATGGACAGGTGCATGGCAAAAAGAGGCTGTTTTTTAAAAAATCAATAAGGTCTAGAAATTGTCTCCTAGATACTTCAAAACTACTCTTGATTAGAATAAAAGAACAGAGAGGCATTCTTGGTTTTTCAAACTAAATCCAGTGTTTGCTTCTCCATTTGCTAGTTAGCTGATATTTTGCTACTCATTTTATTTAGTGTAGGGCTGGATCTTCAGGAAAGGCAATATACAAAATAGGCAAAATGGTGGAAAGTGCTAGGTTCTAGAACTCTTCCTCTCTTCTGAAAGTTTCAGGCAATCATTTGAATTCTCTTACATTCTTGCATAAGGCTATAGCTATTTCTTTTTGCTTAGTTTTGTGGGGCTTTCTAATAATAAATGAGTCAATATTTCTAAGAATGCAAATAAGTAGGGGGTCTTAATCCATCAGGCATTATTAATATTGTTATTAAATTTTATCTTCTTTTGAAAATTGCCCCTCCCCCCATATTTGCTTCTGTTTTAATGTTAGATTTTCATGACTTTCACATTATTTGTTTGCAGAGTAAGTAGAGTTAATGATTCACACTTAACATAGGACTCTTCATCTTCAAGGAACTCTGCAGATAGACTAATTGAAAGGAAGCCAGTAGGGTACCACAAAGTTTACATTAAAAGGCCTCTACGCATGAACCTGGAAAGATAATGACAAAAAGCAAATCAAGTGAAAATATATTTATGAGAATAGATTGAACAGGTCTAGAAGAAAAGGACAGAAAATCTGGATGGAGGTTCAGTGCTACTAAAGATTATGTGTGAGTGAGTGTGTATGCGTGCTCTGTATGTGAACACTCTTGTGTTTATCAAAGTTGGGCCGTTCAAACTTTGAAATTATCTGACTGTGCAATTGATTCTAAATCATAAAACCAACTCATTGTCACTTTCTCACCCTCAGGCTACTTGCAGCCACAGTTGGATAAATGGAAGTTCATTTCAGCGTTAGAGCTGGGTGCTGAAGAACCTCTGTAGAAAGTCAGGGCTCTATTTGGATGAGAAATTGGTCTGACTCTCTAAATCATACTTGGCTTTTTTGATTTGCTATTTGATTGTGTTAGCAATATCCATAGGAGTTTTCCAGCTCCCAGTGAGAGAAAAAGCATGATTAAGAGAGCTCTAAGAATTTGCAGGTAATATGGTCATAGGTACTTTCACTGCTCTATTCCAGTATCTAGCACTGTGCCTGGTTAAGGGAACATATTCATTTAACATCTATAGAGTGTATAAATAAATTAATGAATCACCTTGGGTGCCTTGTAAAACTCTTGAATGGTTAGTGTTAAAAGGACACCTGAGCACATCTTTGCTTGCCTAGCCTTCTCTTTTCATGTGTGTCTTTTATAAAAATATAGCCCAGTCAACAGCTGGGTTTCTTCTGGTGCAACACAGTGCCTGGATTTTATGAATAAGATCTATATTCCATTAAAATTCCCCACTGCCTTGCAGCTCTCTGACATATACATGTTAACTTCCCCATCATGAGCTGGAGAGAAGACTTGCATATGACCTTGGTCATTTATTTTACACCAGAAAATAGAAACCACAAAATGAGATTACAAAGTCCAGATGTACTGCCTCCAGGTAAAAACTTGATTTTCCATAAATGTCTCTATCCACAAACCTAAAAAATTACTTATTTTCATATTAAGGAAATAACATCTTAATAAAACCTAGACTCTCCATAGCTAGCAATAGTGGACACAGATAATAAGTCTTCTATGCCATAATTCATGCCTCCTGAATTTCACCAGATTCTTGAACATGTAAAGTTAATTAACCCTGTTACTTTCATATTGCCCTTTTATATATTTCCAAGTAGCATTCCTGTCTAGTGTGGAATCTGGGCCAATAGGGAAGGCTCTGTTTCTTCCCATGCAATAAGTTAAGGAGTTTAGTATGTTTCTGGCATCAGAAAGACATAAGTTCTTATTCTGCCAATATTCGGTGTTCGGACTTTGGGCAAGTCACTTTACCCCTGAGTCTCACATTCTTCATCTAGGAAAAGGATTTATGTAATACTACTTCCTGGGATTATTATAAACCTTGATTTAGGTCATTTCAGGAAAATTTAACATAGTCCTTTCACATAATACATGCCCAGTAAGTGTTAGTTATTTTTATTATAAAATATATCAGGAAGTAGTAAAAAAAAGTAGAAAAATAAATGTAGATACAGATAATTCGGTTTCATGGGGGGAAAAAAAAGAAACTTTCTTCTTGAGCTTACAGGATCCAACTCACTCTGATTCCTGGTCAGTCTGCCTTTGTGAGGAGGTCAATATTTGAGTCACAAAGCCTGGCTTAGACTCAAGGCAGTGGGACCAGAGCATAAGAGAACTTTCTCTTTTTTCTTAAACCTCGCCTCCCTAGTTTCATTTTCCCAACTGAGAAGCTGCTTCTTCCAAGATAATGTAATCTAGAATTGATGTGGTCCTGAGGGTCATGCTGATGTGGGAGAAGAATGGATGTCTCAGCATGAAAATAACCAATACAGACAGCAAAACAGCCTAACACAATAAAAATATACGTAAGTATCAACAAAAGGTGAATTTCACTATATCTAAAACTTATTATTCTGTGATTTTTCCCTATTATTTTCAAGTAATAAACCTTGATTTAGGTCATTCCAGGAAAATTTAACATAGTTCTTTCACATAATCCATGCTAAGTAAGTGTTAGTTATTTTTATTATAAAATATATCAGGAAGTAGTAGAAAAGCACAAAAATAAATATGATTTTGTGTTCCACTTTCCTCTTTGAGTGCTATCTGAGAGCTCCTTCCTTGGCAGTATAGCTCTTCCCTCCCCAGTACTAATGCAGAACCAAGGCAGGCATGTTGGTCAATAGTGGAAGGAGGACTTCCCTGGCATGTCATATGGGAGGCAAAGGAGGAAGAATGCTCTTACAGACCACTGAGTAGTCCCTCCTCAGGACCAACTCTGACATTCAAGGGTCCTAAAGAAGAGGGAGGGCTCTTCCCCTGGGTAGAGCAGATAATGTACAGATATTCAGAAACCCTCAAGCTACTCCAGGAAAGGACAGTGTTATCACATGTCAGAATTCATTTGGAAATTTGTTTTGTGCCTAGTTCATGGGCTACCATGAAAATAAGAAATTTTAGAAAAATAAGTCCATGATCCATTAAGAGTTGCTCTACACAGTCAGGCTGATAAGAAAGGACAGTTTATGGGGAGGTAGATTCCATCACATTAATGCAGACACTCTGGGGTGCAATGGCTTGGAATCAAACCCCAACAGTGCCCCTAGTATCTATGATCTTAGACATGTTCTCTCTAGGTGTAGTATTTAAAAGGATGATGGCAGTGGAATTTACCTTATAGGTTATGTAAAATAGTACATAAGCACCTGACACATTGGGGTACTCATTAATATTAATAATTTATCTTTTCTTTCTGGGCTTAAAGAAGTTCCAAGCAGGAGCCTTGAATAAACCAGACAGATATTGAGGGAGTTGGAGAACTTTTGACTTGGAAGTAATAGCTCTAGATAATGGTTGCTACTACTTCCCTAAGTCTACTCCAATGCTGGTGAGAAAGGAATCTAACTTTTCCTTCCCAATTCATTCTCACCCTTCAGCACAGCAGCAATTTAAAGAAATTTCATCCCAGAGATCTATTTCAGGGCATGTTTTCACAAGTAGAATAAATAAACTTGGGTAGATTAACGTAGCTCTATCCATTCAGCTAGACCCCTAAATAATTACAATACTTATGGAGCCAGGCTAGGAAAACAGAGAACAGGTCCTTCCCTAAAATTAGAGCTTGTCCTCTGGGTTTGTGACTCAGAGAGTTCAGACTCTGGGGCCTTTCTTGCCTAGATCAGTAGAGGTTTTGGTTCTTCCTTATGTATTTGTCCTATGTGGGGTCAATGTCTCATCGTCTAAGTTCTTTGGCTGTATCATCTCTTGTCTCCCTTTTTTCTACAAAGCCTGACCTCTCATTCAATGCATCAGCCAGAGTTCATTTTAGAAAGTAGAAGTCTATGTATTTTTTGTAGGAGAGTAGTTGCTTCCCAGGCCTTTGGGAAGCCTGGGGTAGGACTTCTTAGATATCCAGTGATGCTTTGCAGAACACCCGTACAACTTCTGGGGCCTCCAATAGAACAAAAACTTTCATGATGGTGACACTGCAGTCTAGGGCTGGGGCAGCTGCCATCACAACCACTGCTGCCCCTGGTGAATGGCTCCTCGACAGACTGGTTCTGGAGTCTAGTTATTTCTTCCCCTGCAGTCCCCTCTTTCCTCCCAGGAACCCGACTGATGCATATTAGGACAGTATTGTAGAACTTGGGCAAACCAGAGACTGAACTCAGGTTGGTCATCGGCCTACGACTTAAAGTAGATTTGTTACCAGGGATCCAGAGGTGAGGGAGTTAGTCAATAGTGAGAAAACAAAACACAAAAGCTAGCTTTGGGAAATTGGGTGGCAGAGAGTGGTAAGCCTAGGCAAAAAGTTGTCACAATTCAAGGCAGAAAGGCATGTGTAGGTCCTGTGACAGTAACAGAAACTGATCAATGCCAGCCAGGCTTTAATCTGAGGATTTCTAGTATCATATAACTATGTTTTGACTGTGTTGGGAGAAGATAGTAAAGACTGGGGTTATACATGAACCTAACAAAATGATAGCATATATTAAATACTTTTTAATCAATGAAAACAAATACTAAGCATCCTTATAAAGCATTATTATGTGCAAATTTACAAAGCAGAGTGAATAATTTATACTAACTGTAAAACAATAATAAGCATTAAGATGAAAGCATAAAAGAAATAATTAAAAAATAAATTTGTATGTACAGATATACACACACACACACTCACATATACATACCTAGGCACATGTCCATGTGTATGTGCACGTGCATACATACATACAGAGAAATGAGCTCATATTTACACATACATACGGATATTGCTTTGAATTAGGACAAAGAACAAAACCAAATATTCTATCATCTGATTCTTGGGACTTAAAAGGTAAAAAGTAGTAAGTCATTCTCACAGGTAAAAAGATTACTTCCTTGGCAAAATAAGGTCTTTTGTGAAAGGAGTTTTTCAGCAAACAGATTTTGACAATGGACACCCCATGAGCACCATTTGTGGAAAACATTTTTTTTTTGCTGTAATTTGATGAAGCAGGAAGTGGAAATCGATAGGACATTGCCAAATGTGTTCCTTGCCGATGCCCCTGTCTTTCTCTCCTTTGCTCCTGCTCTGCAGCAGATAAGAGATAGGAGGAGCCCAGAACACAATATATGGATTTTTTTTAAAGACTAGCACAGCAAAGGAAGCTGCAGAATACTTTTAACTCCAGAAATGCTTTCAGCACCATGCTGTACATTTTTTATGTAGCAGAACAGGCCTATTTCAAGCCTAAAGGTGGGTTGGGAGTTGATATGATCCCCCCAGAACTTTCCAGAAAACCTTCCTCACTGGAGCTCTTGTTTCTACCTTTCAGCACTGCTGGTTTCCATGACAACTCGGCCAATGTCTAGTGCAGTTTTGCAAATACTTTCCAAAGCCCATTAGGCCTAAAATCTTCTCTTTAGACTCAAATCTGCCTTGCTCCATCCCACCTTTCTACCACATCCTGTCCTTTTAATCCTCATCCTGTGAGGTGAGGGACACACGACTTCATAGTAGCAAGTATACCTAACAACCACACAGAAAAAATATGATAGATAAAACTCAGGGAAAATGGCTAATGTAGTTCCCAGCTTCCCTTCATGCCTGCTGCCTGATCAGCACTCAGTGTCTCATCTTGCTTTAGACCCTGGATGCTGTTTTCCTCATTTGCTCGATACTTCTGAGTTTGTGCATTCTGAGTGAGCAGAAAGAAAAATTACGATGTGATGCAGAAGCCGGAACACTAAAAGGAGTGGAGATCTCACCTCTGTCCCTGAGCTTCTGTCTTTGCCACCTTGAGCTATTGTGAAAGGAGGAATGTAATGAGGTTCTTTGGAGAAACGTTTGGCTTAATCATTCTCTAAGCTAGTGTGAGCAGGACTCCGTGTGTCTGCTTTTCAGCAAACTAGTATTTCTTTGATAAAATATTCTTCCTGCTACTTGGTGATTAGACTATTCCCAGTCTTAAATAAAGATTATGATAGAAAAGTGACTACTACTGCTTGGACAGAGCATTTTTCAGTATGCCATCCACAGGGCTCACCCACTTTACTCCACAGTTCAGAGTAGGAATGAAATTTTTGGGAGCATCTCTAAAGATAGGGTGTTTATTCTACATCAAGCATGATGAGCTCAGACACATTCTAGTATTTATCTGATTTAAATATTTTAAAATTATTCCTCATCAGTTAACTGGATTGTTCATGAAAAACTGCATCAGAAAACTTTCTATAAAACAAAACCATTTTCAGTAGTTAGTTCAAAGTAAAATAAAAAAGTTTATTTCTCTGCAATTCTACTTATTTCTGGACATGTCCAACTTTGTAATCATCTTTAGTCACTAACTGGATAGCAAAGTCCAGCAAATGACCCCTTTGAGCATCAGTAATTTATACATGAAGCAGTGAACATTTATTAGAACCTAACACTGTTAGAACATTTTCTTAAGATCACTGATCAGTGTTTTCTTGTTCCTATAGAAGTTCAAGAGAGAAATTGATAATTTGATTGATGATGGGTTTGATAGAGATTAAATCTGGTTAACCTGAGGGAAGAGGTGCAATGTAGTGATGAGTTAAATTGTATCCAGAGGACAACTTGAAAGTGCTGGGGGTCCTTTGTGTGCTGGTTTGCCTCAAGTGGTTATGATGAAGTCCTCCTTACTATTTTCCTTAGAGTTAGGGACTCTATTTTGAAAAATGTTTTGTGACTTCTGACTTTCCATTTGCATTTTGTTATATCATAGGAAATACTATGAAACAGGATAATCACATATGTGTTTCATAAATTCTGGCTATGAGCACTTGCAGAATATTCTTAGGGAAGGTCTAGACCTGTCCTTGTTCCTACAACTAGGCCAGCCACACCAGTTGATAGTTAATTTGAATGTATTAAATGTTTAGTCTCTTACCACCTTAATGATTCATGTTCAGATAATTCCTGCAAAGAGTTACATTTCATTAATGGCAATGTTAGGTCATTGAGAGTGAATAAAGGTGAGAACCTAGACTATTGTTTTTGGAATCTTGGGGATAAATGGACATCATTTTATTTTTTCTTAAGGTTATTCATATTGCCTAAGAAGTAGAAGGCATTTTTGTATGGAAGATTAAGGATATGGCTGAATGTTTCAATGTTGTATTATACTTGGTTCTAAGAACAGTCATTTGATTACATCTAATTCAGTTTCTGTCAGGCTTAGTTAAGACACTGTCCATACACTGACATAACAATATGGTGCCTGCAGAGCACTATTTCTAAGTAAAATGAGACTTTAAAATTTTGAGCTTAAAGGCTCAATCATCAGTTTTCCACTAGTTGTGTTAATCCAAGAGAGAAGCATCATTATTCTTAAGGTTCCTCAAGGAGAGAAGATGCTCTACATTGTCACCATCTTACAGACCTTTGGCTTGGAAGGTACTTTCACAAGATTGCTCAATGCATTTGGAGAAAATTCAGAAAGAGGTTTACACTTCAAAGTGCAGGAAATCCAACTTAAGCTTTAGAATAAATACCCTAATCTCCTGTCTTTTTATATCAGTTATTTGCGCTAATCCTTGCAAAATAACTTCTAATAATTAAGGGAGGGACTGAGAAAATGAGGAGAAAGGGAAAGTATTCAATTTGAATATCTGATAAAAAAACCATAAGAAAATTCCAACAGTCTTAAAATATGAGCTAGTGAGAGTAGGAAGGCAGAAGAATGAAAGTGTTAAAAATCCACATAAGTTCATATAAGAAAAACATGTCCCCATGTCCTATTTTCCACAAGGATTTACTATAACCTAACTGATCGGTTCCAGTGACCATCAAGGAGAAATAGACACTGAATCCCTGTCCTTATAGCCTTCATGTCTGTAAAGACAGATACAAAATAGTACCTACCTCATAATATTGTTTGCTTTGTAAAGATTAAATTTGGGTAAAATGTAGTTACTAGAATAGTACCTGGTACACTGTAAGTATTGTATGAGAATTTGCTATTATGATTGTTATTTCTTATAATAACCATAACTAGCATTCAATAATCCTTTAATACAGAATTTCTCAGTGTTGGCCCTAATAACATTTTGGGATGAATAATTCGTTGTTTTGAAGGGGCTGTCATATCCATGGTAGGATATTTAGCAACATGCCTAGCCTCCACTCATTAAATGTCAGTAGCCCTTCTTCCAATTGTGAAAACCAAAGATGTCTCTAGACTTTGCCAAATGCCCCCTGGAGGGAAAGGCCACCTCCCCTTTGAGAAACACAGCCTTTTTGAAGCGCTTTGCATATGTTATACATTTGAAGGGTACCATTTTAATCCCCATCTTATAGATGCAGTAAGAGATAAAGATGTGACAGTAGTTGGGTGTAGAAAACAGAATGATTCTCATGTTCTGCCTCTTGGAACACTAATATACTTATTTTAGTTTACTGGTAAAATGAAGGTATGGATATGTTAAGTTCCTTGAGTTTTCTGTTTAGTTCAGCTTTCAAAACCTTTTGTTACAATTAAACAAATATTTATTGAGCATCTATAAGTATGAGATGCTTTTACAAAGTTTTTTTTTTTTTAAAGTGAAAAACATTGTTTCCTATAGTAGATACTCAAGAATTTGCCCAGTGCTTGTCTTTGAAAATCTTGTACTCCCCCCAAATCCTTGTCTTTAACAAGGGCAGCTGAATCTTAGTATCATGTGACTCTGCCTCCAGAAATTGCTTGGGCAATGAGTCTGTAACCTGAAAGTCTAAGTCTTAGCATTCCAGAAAGCCAGTGGTCTCTCTCTGCTGGGATGAAGGTGCAAGGTGGGATCTTTGGGAGTTACTGATGTTGTTTCTGCTCTGTGGAGAGAGTGACAAAGACTAAAAGCTGATAAACAGAGAGGGGAAAAGATAAATAACAGAATTGGAAGTTTCTAACTCCAGGATTCAGTTCTTTCTTTTTTTTTTGAGGTACTGGGGATTGAACCTAGGGGCATTCTACCTCCAGGCTATGCCCCCAGCCCTATTTTTTTGTTCTTTATTTTGAAGTAGGGTCTCACTAAGTTGCAGAGGGCATCACTAAGTAGCTGAGGCTGTCCTCGAACCTGGATCCTCCAGTCTCAGCCTCCCAAGTACTGGGATTAGAAGTGTGCACGACCACGCCTGGCTCAGGATTCAGTTATTTCTAAGGTTAACATGCACTTCTGAGCTTCAGACAGCTGCATTGCTCCACCTATCCTATGCCAATAAAGTCCTTTTTGACTCTTAGTCAAGTATCCTATCCTTTGCAAACAGAAAGTTCTAAATTAATTAGAACTTTTAATTACTATTATCTAGAAGCTTGCAGGCTCATGAAATATTTGTTGGTCCAGTTATGGGGCTTTGCATACCTTCCATAGACAGAGGACTCCTGGAATCTTTTTACAGAGATTTGGTTACTCTTGAAGCATTACAAAGGCTGGATTTGTGAAGTAATAGGCTGGGCACTGGAGACCTTTTGGGAGCTACGGCAGATGTTCAGGGAGAAAGAAAAGGAGTCTTATCCTACAGGTAAGCCCAAAAAGAACCAAGTTAAATTGGGAAAGGGCAATAAAGGATGTCGAATAAGATATTCTAAGTATCTTAGTGAGATGTAGGAATCAGATAGTCAATGTTAATAGCTTTTCTCCTTTGAAAACTTGGATTGATGTAGTAGCCAGAAAACTCTAGTCTGGCTCTAAGCCTGCAATATGGAGATGCTTTCCTAAGTGTTTGGATAAATCAGAGGACAAAAAAAACTAAAAAATATGTATTTCTTTGACCTCATATTCTACCAGGAGGAGAGATGGACAATACATGGAAACTTGAAAGTGTTAAGGGAAGAGGTCAGGCAGAATTTACAATTTTAAATCAGGTAGGTCCCTTTCAAATATAAAGTTTGTCTATCTCAAAGAATCTTTTTTTTTTTTTTTTTTATTGTGATTACTTTTTATTACTGGAAGAGCCTAGAAGGCTCCCTGGAAAGACAACCAGACTTGGAACACAAAGGACAGACATTCTCCCTCAGGCACCATGTACCTGAAATCTGTTGAAACAGCACAGCCAGCCCAGGCTGGACCTGGGCACCTTTGTAAAACTGCTAGTTCCCAGGCCTTCCTCACTCTTCCTGCCTGAGACCCTCCTCCATGCTCTTTAAAGGAAGTCAATGGTCAGCTTCTTCCCCTTTCACATCCATTTAGGCTGTAATTGTCTGTTGCTGCTTGGACTTTGTGATCCCTGGGGGAGAGACTCCAACTCACTCCCTCAATCAGAATATTTGAGTGAATTAGTTAATGATGCAAGATTAATATACAGATAAGATGTTCCTTACTGGTAGGGAATGTGGGCAATCCTTCAAGGAGCGTGTCTTGTAATACCCATACCTTCCAATATCCTGTAGATCAGCCAAGCAGGTCTTTAATTTTACCAGTAACATATTTCTTCACCATAAACATTGCCTGTACCTAAGGACCTCCTTGAAAACATGAACATTCCTGCAAAGGTTGAACCACTTCCCTTGGAATAAGTGCGATTACATATTCTTCTTCCAGGACAGGAATGGTTCCAGATAGCTCTGTGAACCATGTACAGAGAATTTGGTCACCTTGTGTCCTATGAAAGAGGACAGGTTTTAGCACGAGGAAGCACTGCACTGGGTTACATACAAACAAATAGAGGGTCCAAGCTGGAAGAACATCCAAACTTGCATTACAGAGAAGCAGCAGCTGAGGCCCGAGGAGCAACGGGCCTTGCTCCAGTCAGATGTGGACTTCACAGTCGATGTGCAAAGTGGGTTAAATAGGGTTAAATGAGAAAGGTGTGCATGTATGCCTCTACCAGCTTGTACCTAACTAAGATGTATGATTACAATGCACCAATAAAAATAAAGAAAGAAAGAATAAAAAATTTTAAAAAATCATCTTTCGCTTTTTTTTTACATAATCAAACTGAAATTTATTTTTTTTAATTTATTTTTTATTGTAGTAATTCGTGAAATATAGCATACATCTTTGTTAAGTACAAGTTGTTAACAACATATTTGCACACAATTCTGATTTGACCCCTTCCCTAATTCCCACCCCATTCCCTCCCCCTCCCTCCCCCTCAGGTTCAGTTCAGTGAGTGACCTTGATATGATTGTGAAATACATCATGTGCCTTAGGGTGTCCCTCTGCCCCATGCATCCACTACAATTAGATCAACTTCTTTGCTTATCGAGGATCTCTCATTTTCATCTGGAGACTCTCCTTTACCCCAACTTCTCCCTAGCATCCGCATATTAGGGAGAACATATGCTTCTTTACTCTTTGCGACTGGCTAATCTCACTTAGCATAATGTTTTCCAGTTGCATCCATTTCCCTGCAAAGAACATGATTTTGTTCTTCTTTATGGCTGAGTAAAATTCCATTGACAAATGGCCAATAAATGTATGAGAAAATGTTCCACATCATTGGCAATCAGGGAGATGCAAATCAAAACTACCCTGAGATTTCACCTAACTCCAGTCAGAATGGCAATCATAAAAAACATGAACAACAACACCTGCTGGCGAGGGTGTGGAGAAGTGGGAACCCTAATACATTGTTGGTGGGATTGCAAACTTGTGCAA
>PVLC010013177.1:0-11295 GCA_004027655.1 Graphiurus murinus | reverse complement strand
ATCAGACAAATGGGAGTGAACCTACCATATGATGCAGCAATACCACTACTGAGTATATACCCAAAAGAATGGAAACCAAACTATCAGACCGATGCATGTGTATCTATGTTTATAGCGGCTCAATCCACAATACCAAACTATGGAAGCAGCCAAGATGTCCATCCACAGATGAATTGATTTCAAAGAATCATTTTTAACCAAGGCTTATGTAGACATCAAGAAATCTCTATTCTCAGCATGGCAGTTAACAATTTTCCTACAATTTCATCCCTTTCAAAGCAGAGCATAAGCACCGTTTTTATGGCAACAAAGGAGGAGAGGCATGATAGGTGGAGATGGGCTAGATCAGTTCACTGCTGCAATCCTTCCCTATGTCTCAAAAGTCATTTCCATCTTCTCCATGTGAATTCCTGCTATTTTCATAAGCACTGAAGAGCTCTATCACTATCCCAGAACAAGAGATCCTTCCCATATTGAGAAGCAGTTGGTACAAATAACCAGAATCACTCAGATCCCATATAACTAGTAGGAAGAGAGCAAAAGCATGAATGGAACGCTGGAATCCAGGTGTTACCCACTGTCATGGTTTAAAACATATGAAATGCAGGCAGGGGCTCAGGTATTCCTATAGACCAGTACTACATATCAGAGCTCTCTGCTGTGATGGGGAGGTTCTCTGTCCATGCTGTCCAACGCATTAGCCATCATTTTCAGGTGGTTATTGAGCACTTGAACTATGGCTAAAGCCACAGAGAAAGGCCATTTTAATTTATGTTTATTTTAATTAACTAAAAATTTAATAGCCTTATATAGTTAGTGACTACTGTTTGGGCCAGTGCAGCCAAGACTCTTGGTTAATATGTGAGAAATCCAGAATATTCTCCCACTCCTAAATGAAGTTACATTATCATAACATTATTAACCATTCAGTTTAAGATGAAAGCTTTTAGGACTGGAATTATATTTTTAGGCAACCAGAAGCATCTGCGCAGAAATGAGCCCTACAAATGGCATTCTGGATTGAGTGCAGGAGAGAATGGGCTCAGTCGTGTCGCCCAGCATATGCAACTGCTAGAAAAAGACTCGTGTTTTGCAGTTTTACTAACATAAAAGTTACACCTTCTACAGAACCCAGTCCAGGAACAAGAAGATCTTGGTTCCATTTCTAATGTGGTCAAGCTTTGCCCTTGTGGGGAGCCATCATGTGAGAGCAATTTATATGAATGCCTGAAAAGCAGGGTCTCTCTTTTCTTCCCCTGTTAAGTTGCCAAAAGCATCTCTCTATGCTTACAATAAATTCCTCTACCTCCTTTTCCCCTTCTCCTCTTCCCCTAGGAGAGATAATTGGACTGTGTGCTTTCCATTAAATGTAATGTACCACATGCAGATGAAACACAATAGCAAAATGCATTAAGATAGAATCCCTTTGGAAAAAAATGGTCTGGGTGTTTTTCCATTTGTTAAAATTAGGTACCAAATTATTTGTGTTTTTGCACAATTAAATGAAGAGATTTCATTTACTCTTTTTAAAGGTTATTTGCATTTCATACTCCTTTGAATAAATTATTTTATAAGAGAAACACAATCATTTTCTGTTATTTTGCTATTTGTGTGCATATATATATATATATATATATATATATATATATATATATATGAAAAATGTTTCACATATGCACCAATAGACCACATAGTGGTGCTCTAAACCTGCAAAATTCTCTCACAAGAGCTCTGCAGTTGTTCGATGAAAAGGCAGTGAGCCTGATTGCAGTTAGAATTTTCTCTGAAATGGACTACTGATAAATTTTCTTTAAAATATGTCTTCCAGCATTCATCATTTTGCAAGATAGATCCTTTGTACATACTCAAAAGTGATGAGTTGAACAAATAGCACTAAAGGAAAAAGCCATTTGAGGAAGTGCTGCTCCATCCATAAACCTGAAACAATTTCTTTTTCCTTCCATAACTATTATATTATTAGTTTTTAATTAAGTTCATGCTACAGCTCAGTGGTTAGGTTTAAGAACCACATCCTCTGGACAAAAAAGCAAAATGAATTCAATAATATCTATTTCAGATTCTTAGGTAATCAATCTCCTTGTCCCAATCCCAAATGATTTTGTCTAAGAGTTGTATTTGGTGAGCTATGAAGCTGTTTGGAATGTCAGGGTCAGAGTGTTCTAGTACCAACATCTGATTTCAGGATCTAAGCAATGTACTTTATTCTTTAAAGATGCTTAGGTTTTACCAATTAGAAGAAACATAAATTGAAATGTATAACATAGCACATGTGTAAAAGTATGTGTGATAAAACACACACACACACCATCTTCATAGCCAATTTGAACTGTACTGTGGACTACCTTATGTTCCAATCAACTGTCTTATTTGTCATGGCAGGACTTAGTTATTATTGCTACATATCTTTGGAGTACTATAATTCACATGTAATTTAATTTTGTTTATAATAATGGGGGTATATGATTGAGAATTACCAATGTAAATTTATTTTATTCTGGGGAGTTAGTAAATGGATTGAAATTGTGGTTTGGTAGGCGTTGAATTTTGTATTTTGGAAAAGGCTATGTCTTATATTTTGGACAGTTTCAGATCAGATAGTCAGTGTACCAATTATCAATTGCCAAATAACAGCAAAACCAAATAGCTTAAACAGTAAGTATATATTTATCCTGTGAATTATGTAGGTCTTCTGGTGGGTCTTTTGGTCTTAGCTAGGTTTATTGAATCTTGCTGGGCTCTTCTATGCATCTGTATTTGGAAGCAAGTCAGCTGGCTGAAGGCTGTTCTTGAGTGGGACAGCTGAGTTTTCTTCGTGGTCTCACATTTTGTAGCAGGGTAGTCCAAACTTGCTTCCATGGTAGTAGCTGGGCTGCAGAGAGGGAGAGAGCAGAATCATGCCATGCCCCTTGAAGTGTAGTCCCCCAGAGCTTGCAGTCTATTATTTCTGCCTTATGGTATTACCTAGAGCAAGTCACAAGCCAGCCCAGAGTACAGAGATAGGAAAACACCCAATCTCCTGATGGAAGGAAAATCAGAGTCATTTCTGCAATGAATCTAACATAACCTGTATTCTCTCACAGAGGTCTTAGAGAAAACTGGACTCTAAAAACCAAATGGTACTATAGGGGGAGAAATAAAATTTGTCCTCAGCCCTCATAAGTTTGTAGTTGTGACAGACCCTGTAACAAAAGACAAATGAGCAATAGAGAATCAAATAAGTTTATTGATGCATATAATGCTGTCAGACTGGAGAAACCACAGTGAAAGGGAACTTAAAGCTTTGGCTTACAACTCTCTATTATATAACATTTTCAACATGGAACAACATATTTTGTGGAGGTGACAAAGGAAAAAGACTTTGAGATTCTCTAGGCAGCAACTTATGTGTTTATGTGTATGGAGGGGGGTGGAATTGTAGGAAATGGTTCATTAATAAAGCTTGCTAATTTAAATTTCCTTAGGACCATATCAAGGCTGATGACAGTCTGTCTAAAGCTGCCTTGGGTGGCTAAATTTTGATCTCCAGTGATGGGGAGCAGAATACCCTTTATGGTTGTAAATCTGTGTCATGATTTTGGATAAAGAGGACAGAGAACTTTCTCCATCTGCTTCTTCTTAATTGTATTCAGCTTACCAATTTCTCATATTTGGAGGAAGTCTATTCCAGGCTCCCACAATACCAAGCTTAAGAAATAAAGATGTGCAATTTAAAAGAAAGTAAAACTTATGATGATACAGGTCACCTTGATTATTGATTACTAAACTATAATAATGTTTGTTCATACCAGCATTATATTTCATAATATCCACAGGCTAGCTCAAATTCCAGTGGAAACAAAGTATTTTCCATTAAAGATAAGGATGATCAATTAAAACTATATAGTCACAGAAATGGCTACTCATTCTGGCATGGCCAACCCAGAAACAGAAAACTATTAAGCTAGAATATTTACAATAAGAACAGTCCTGAAGAAATTTTGAGAATCTTTCTGCATCGAGCTTTATGTAACAGAGTATGATTCACATATAAACTGTAGTATACTAACTAGGATAAATTGAGTGATCTTAATAAATAGCAAGGTTAATCTGTATGACAGGATTTGGTCCTATTTGCCAATGAATAGGGTTTATTATTGTATTCATCTCCCTTCTGTTCTCAACATAAAACTATCTTAACTGTAACATAGGGGCCAAAACAAAACAGACAGCCATGGTTCAACCAAGCCTTTGTTCCTGTCAATAGATCACAATTCATCATATATGAGTTGGTGTAAACTGGTAGGAACTTATATGAGTTTCCTGTTTTTTTTTTTTTTTTTGCTATAATTTCTATATGTCTAAAAGGAAGATTTAATCTCTAATGATCCCTTTGGGCATTGCTTTTCAAATTTGCTAGCTTACTGGAATCACTCAGGGATCTTTTAAAATACTGATATCTGTTTCTTACCCAAGACCAATTAAATATGAATCTCCAGTGAGGTGGGCCCAAGCATCATTATTTAAAAATTTTTCTCTGGTGATTCTAATGTGTAGCTAAGAACGAAAAGCACTTTAGGTGAATTATCAAAGGGTGTGCAATTAATTTGTTGTAAGATTCAAGTCCACCTGTGTGCCTATTGCTTTATTCCTATTTTTATTTTAGTTTGTATGCGAACTCTTACTTGACCATCTAGATTAAAAGTTAGAAGCCAGATCAACTGTTTTTATGTATAGACAATTGAGCCTTCTTCTTTTAACCCAGATACTGTGGACCTTGGAGACATTGTCTAAGTATATTCAGTATCTTCAGTAACTTAAAAATTCTTACTTTAGGAAGAAACCGGGAAGAATTTCTGCGTGTCAACTCCCTTTCAAAAGCATAAGTGAAATTTTAAGTTATGGTTTGTAGGCTGTGTAGATCTCACCTGGAAGGTTTAAAGGTGGTACAAATTCTTCCTTATTATGAATCCACACACCTAAAGATGCAGGAAGAAAAAGAAGATCCAATAACAAGAATAAAATCTTTTTTTTAAAGCAACCTAAGACAAAATTTTTTCAAAAGACCTAAAATATCATGGAAGTTTTTGCTTTTTTAAAATTTGGTTTTAATTTTAAAAGTTTACTTAAAAATATTCTTTCCTGACTCAATCTATATGGGAGGAAAGTACAGAAAAATGGGTGGATCAAGCTTTATTTTCACTGTATAAAATTATGAGATAGAAAACCATGCTTAACCTTGGAAGTACCCTGAGGCGGGGACCAACAGTCAGTCTGGCAAGATGCATGGCTTCTTGCCCTCCAAGCAAATGGGGAGAAACTAATATACATTGCTCAGGGATGGTATTAAGTGAAGAACACAATGTTTCCTGGAAGCCTTATTGTCTAACAGATTTTTTTTCAGACACTTCAGTCTTAAAAACATGTATTCTCCAAGGGTTTCTGTTCCTTCTCAACTAGCCATTTCTTGGTTGTTCAATATATAATTGTATATCACTGGAAATAGAAGTTAACTGAGTGATTATTATATGCCTAGGACTGGAAATAGGCTAGACATTTTCATTCATTATCTTATTTAATTCTTACAGTGTCCTACAAAATAGGCACTGTTATTATTCATCAATGGAACAGATTAGAAGATGCAAAAACAAATCCACACATTTATAGTAAATTTATTTTTGACAAAGGTGCCAAACATATATGTTGGAGAAAACATAGCCTTTTCAACAAATGGTGTTGGAAAAATTGGTTACCAATTTGTAGAAAAAATGTAATTAAACTCTTACCTCTCACTCTGTACAAGAGTCAACTCAGGATAGATCAAAGATCTAGAAATTAGACCAGAGACTTTAAACTACTAGAGGAGGACATAGGTCCAACAGTCCAACATATAGGCACAGATAGAAACTTCCTAAATAAAACCCCCAAAACTCAGGAAATAAAATCAAGAATCAATAAATAGAATGGCATTAAACTAAAAAGCATCTGCTCATGAAAGAAAACCATCAAGACTCTAAAGAAAGAGCCTAAAGAATGGAAGAAGATCTTTGCCAACTATCCCTCTGATAGAGGACTAATATCTAAAATATACAACATACTTAAAAGACTCAACACTAAAAAAAAAAAAAACCCAATCAAGAAATGGGCAACTGAATTAAATAAGCATTTCACAAAAGAAAAGATCAAATGGCCAATAAATATGAAAAAATGTTTAATATCATTAGCAATCAGGAAGATACAAATCGAAACTACACTAAAATTCTATCTAACCCCAACCCAAATGGCAATCATCAAGAAGTCAAATAATAAATTCTGGTGAAGAGGTGGTGTATTTAGAAATCTTTTATATTGTTGGTGGGATTGTGAATTGGTATAGCTGCTACGGAGATCAGTGAGGAGATTCCTCAGAAAATTGGGAATGGATCCAGCATATAATCCAGTTATACCAGTCCTGGGTATCTTTCCAAAGGAACTGAAATCAGAAAGTCATAGTAATATATGTATATCCATATTTATAATACAACAATTCACAATAGCCAATTATGGAACCAACCTAGGTGTCCATCAACAGATGAATGGATTACAAAATTATGGGAAATACACACAATGGAATTCTACTCAGCAATAAAGAAGAATAATAGTATCATTTGCAAGAAAATGGGTTGACCTAGAGAACATTATGTTAAGTAAAATTATCCAGTCACAGAAAGTGAAGAGTCATATGTTTTCTCATATGTACAAGCTAGAGAGTAACCCAGATACCAGAGGGACTTCAGACAATGGAGGAGAAACTCCAGTGAAGAGGTAGTCTGAGAGAAATGGAGAGTGGGGGAGAGGGGAGATCAATGAAGGAATCACTTCTATTGATATTATATACATATGTGAGAATACCAATGTCAATCTCAATATCCTGTATGGGGAAGGGCGGATTAGAGAGGGAACTCGGGGAAAGCCCACCAAGTGCTGTGTGCATATATGTCACTATCACCATGAACTACATTATGATGTGAGATTATAATGTAGCAATAAAAGTATAAAAAGAGAAAAATAAATAAATCAGGAAATCAAGTAAGGTTTTCAAAGTTATTTAACAATGCTTTCAGATGATGAATACACCGAGTGCCTGAACTCATATTATTTAAGACCATTATATGATGTATCAAGTTTGCAAATAGAA
The DNA here is from genome assembly GCA_004027655.1 of Graphiurus murinus. Taxonomy (NCBI): domain Eukaryota; kingdom Metazoa; phylum Chordata; class Mammalia; order Rodentia; family Gliridae; genus Graphiurus; species Graphiurus murinus. Next base: position 4,121 of record PVLC010013177.1, on the reverse strand, counting down.
ACCTGACTATTTTAAATCAGAGAAAATGTTGGCTCATATGTGAATTCTTTAATAGGTTTTTGGGAGTGAATGTGGTTCAGGTTCATAGGATACACATTTGCACACAGGTGCACATGCATACACCTAAAAGCATTGAAGAAGATATCCTTTTCTGCACTTGTTATTATGAAGTAAGATTAAACAGGTAAAAGTTGCTCATCTTAAATTTGCATAAAAAATACAACTCTTGGGAGGCCGATACAAGAAGATTGCAGGCTTGAGGATAGTCTCAGTAACTTAGTGAGACCCTATTTTAAGAAAAAAGAAAAAGAAAAGGCCTGGGGGAATAGCTCAAAGGTAGACTGTCCCTGAGTTCAAAAACAATACAACTCTACACCTCTCTTTTTCTATGCATGTGCACCTATCCCCCCCCACCCCGCCTTCTCTCTCTCACCACATTAGCCTTTCAGTTTATTACTTCTCTGCCTATGATGACCAGAAAAGTTAAGCAAAACTACTTTTAAACCTTTTCATTATATTTGTTCTTTTCAGCAACAGGATTTTTCTACAGGCGATTTCTGTTTCTCTTACTGTTTACGATTTTCAGAATTTGGAAGTTTGAGGGAAGTTACTTTATATATGTGATATAAAATATAAGAAGCTATTTCTAGACTTTTGAACACTAAAGAAGTTTGGATAATTAATTTGGTTTTGTATCCTCTTTTTCTCTTTAAGTAAAACTGGTCCCCAGTGAAATGAACTTGCTCTGTTTTCCCCATGGTTCCAATACACTAAGGAATTCTTTTCAGTGAATCATACTTTTTCTCAGTTCTAAGGAAGACTCTCATTTCTGGATCTCCCTTGTGGTTTTACTTTGGCCAACTTGGATGGCCTGCAATGCTAAGTTGAACTTCCTGGAACAGAATTCGAGCAGTGAGCTGTCATCACTCTAAAATTTGGATGTGTTTGCAAAATAGCAAATGTGTATTTTGGGAGCCAATTTTCGAAAGGTCAATACACTGCATTTTCAAAATCTGGACTAGATTTTTGTTTCTACACACTTGTTCTGGCACATTTGGTTATTTGTAAGGATAAGCAAAAGAGTTGAACCATCTCTCCTGTGTGTGTGTGTGTGTGTGTGTGTGTGTGTGTGTGTGTGTGTGTACGCATGCCAAGGTTTTTTAAAAATGCAGCACAGAAACTCTTTAGAAGAAAAAGAAACCAAATTATGTAATAGCCAACTTTTATTAACAGTTGAAATATATGAGCCTCTACTCGTGAGAAGCCATCAGTATATATAACTTGGTGGAGCAGGACATAGGCTTATTACCTATGAACAGATGTGGGATTGGCTGCATATCATGCCAAGTTTGCTTCTCTTCAGTGGTCAGAATGTAGTTTCTCTATTGTGCTGTGAACTACTTTAACAATACTACTGTAAGATCTATTAAAGAAAATGATTACATCAACATGCATCATTTGGTACAACAGAAGTGAAGTTACTGCATTAGAACATTTTCTTACAATCAATGTTTCTCAATTTGCCTCGACATTTACTTTCAATAAATGTCTAGCTTTACCTTGGCATTTATCTAGCAATAGGGAACTATTATCTTGTGACAGTGTTCCAGTCCAATGACATTATCTCAAATATGTATAGTTTGAAAAATATGTGCAGTAATGAGGAATATATTAGAAAGTGGTAAAAAATAAATGAAACAGGTAAATGACATTATTATTAAGATTAATGTTCAACAAGATAAAAATAAAAACATAAAATATTTCTTGAAATTTACATCAATGAATTTTTCCCAAATGGCTACTTTGGTCAATTATTTTTTCTTACATTCCTCCTTCCTTTTGTCTTTTTCTCAGCCAGCAGCAATGACAGCTGTGCAAGTTTTAATGAAAATCCTCAAATATTTAAGGATGAGATCCTGAGAATGTATGTCTCATCTTATACTAGATATATTGTAGAGGAATATAAACAAATATAGCTGTTCACAGGGGAAAGATGAAAAGTTGGCTTATTTCAAATGAGCAAATTGCTGAACCTCAGGGATCAGTCAAATGGAAGAGGGACTCTAGCTTCTGCTCATGGATGGAGAAGCCTAGAAATTGTTGGTAGTAGGATTACTATTGCTTGTTACATCACTTTGGCCACTTTTGTAGGATTTTTTTTTCTTTTTAGGTCTTATTCTGCTTTGATTATATTCCTTTCTTTGATGGTCATTGGTTTGTTTTAGCATAAAAATAGTCCATGCTCAGTCATTATGTAATATTTTTATACCGAAATAAACAAACCAACTGAGAGGAATAGTCTATAGACTCTAAAGAGATGTCGATTATAGCCTAAACACTACTACTGGTAATTTTTTTTTTTTTTTTTTGCGGTACTGGGAATTGAACTCAGGGGCATTCTACCTCCGAGCTACACCCCCAGCCCTATTTTTATTCTTTATTTTGAAACAGGGTCTCACTAAGTTGCGAGTGCCTCACTAGGTAGCTGAGGCTGGCCGCGAACCCGGATCCTCCGGTCTCAGCCTCCTGAATGCTGGGATTACAAGCGTGCGCCACCACGCCCGGCTTACTACTGGTAATTGACTGTAAAACTTATGCACAAGGTACTGACACTCTTTGGTTTTCATTTTCCTCATGTACAAAATGGGCATTTCTAGTCTACTTGATAACTAAAGTGTTTTCAGTATTATCAGTCTTAGAGTATGTGGTATGCTACTATAATGCATTAAAACATCAAAATTGTAGCAAGTCAACAACACTAACATTCTGATGAAATAAATTGTTATTTGAGTGAACTTCCTTGCAAATCTTCAAATATAAATCTGAGTATTGACTCCTATAGCACTGCTATTGGGGTCAGATCAAAGTACTGTTGCTCTCCCAAGGTTTCATTTTCCATTTCAAGGGTTCTCTATAACTCTTGTATATAGCATCGTTTTGCTCTACAGGCCATAACTCATGTTTAGGTGACCAGTTTGTCATATTCTGTTTCTTGTAAATTTGTTAGCGAGGTGTGTCCCTTTCTGAACAGTAGAAACTAATTTTCATAGATAAGTGGCTCTGCATATATGAGGAATAAAATGAAACCTAGGGTTTCTGAAACATTCTCATTTCTCACATAGATGTTCACTCATGGCTTTTGGGTGAGATAATCTGCCAAGTTTAAATAACAATGTAAGTAATATCGATGGTCTATGATATAATTAATATCATTCAAGATACAAAAACATCACATAGAGAAAGAAGAATGCTGAGTTAAGCCAAACTTTTCACATATTTTTTTAGAGGGTTATTCTTTGAAATTTAGGTTTCTTTCATTAGATGGGGGTCATATACCAGATAACTTGGCCATGACCCATTAACATCAAATTTGGAAGAAATGTTACTGAAGCCAGTGAAATTCAAACAAATACAAGTAATGCTTTCTTAAGTGGAGATTTTTTATTAACTGAGAAGCATTTATAGAAGGATGTGCTGTTTTAGATATTTTTAAAAGATTTTTTTAAGTGATGAAGATAATGTAAGCAGGATGAGTAGAATGAACTTTCTCATTCTTTTTTTTTTTTGCGGTACTAGGGATTGAACTCAGAGGTATTCTACCTCTGAGCTACACCCCCAAACCTGTTTTTTTAAACAGGGTCTCCCTAAGTTGTGGAGTGCCTCACTAGGTAGCTGAGGCTGGCCGCAAACCCGGATCCTCCAGTCTCAGCCTCCCAAGTGCTGGGATTACAAGTGTGCACCACCATGCCTGGCTGAACTTTCTCATTCTATTAAGGAAAAACAATGCATCACTACTATATTCCTGTCCTTACCACATATATTCCAATTTTACTTATAAAATCAAGTATATTTACTACATTGTTTGTCTTTATAGTTTCATAATTTATTTTAGATACAAAACAATTAGAATATATAAATAACAGATTGAGGCTAAAGTAATGTTTAATTATGAAAGAAGACTGAGTTTATTCTGAGTTCAAATCTTCTATTTGCTTTGTAATAAGTAATAGAACAATTCTGATAAATTATTCTATGGCTCATGACATTGGGGGAATTTAAGGTGAATCACCTAATAGCCTCAAGTCACTGACTACTACTACATATAGAAAACTCAGCTTTCA
>PVLC010013176.1:0-42319 GCA_004027655.1 Graphiurus murinus | reverse complement strand
TCCCCGAGCAAGAGAGAGAACACGTGGATGTACAGAGGGATATAAGAGAGGGCGGGGTCCTCTTTTCCAGCCCCTCTCTCTCAGGTTTCAGGTGATCGATAGGTGGGCTTCTCTGGTGGGGGCAGGTCACAGAAAAGTTGGATCCTCCCTTTTCAGGTGTGGGCTTCCGGTGAGCTTTAGGTGAAGGCTGGGCTCTTCCAAAGTTTGGCGGTGCATCTCATTTGGGCCGAAACAAAGAAAAACTTCCAAGGGGTGGAGTTGGCTTAACCTCCCAGATTTTTTTAAAAGGCTATATTAAAACTATATTTTTATGAATTCTCCCGATACCTCCTTCTACCTAACATTCCACTTCTAGGCTACCTCATCAATATGTCAACTTAAAAGTAGGAAGAATTTATTTTGGCTCATGGTTTTAGAGGGTTCAGTACATGGTCATTTGACTCTGTTGTTTCTGCAGTGAGGCAGAACATCATGGTAGAAGATCCCAGCACAAGAAAATGCTCACCCCTATGGCAGCCAGGAAGCAGGGGCAGGATAGGGGGCAACATACAACCTTCAAAGGGCTGCTCCTAGTGATCCTCCTCCTCCAATTAGGCCCCCCTGCCCAAAAGTTGCACCACTATTTCATAGCACTGATGAGGTAGCCTAGGAAAGTGAAATGTTAGGTAGAAGGAGGTATCAGGAGGAAAATATAGTTTTAATATAGCCTTTTTAAAAAAAATCTGGAGAGTAAAGCCAACTCCACCCCTTGGAAGTTTTTCTTTGTCTCTTTCACCGCCAAACTCCGGAAGAGCCCAGCCCCCCACCTGAAGCCCACACCTGGAAAAGGGAGGATCCAACTTTTCTGTGACCAGCCCCCATCTGAGGAGCCCACCTATCTGAGAGAGAGAGAGAGGGGTTGAAGAAGAGGACCCCGCCCTCTCTTATAGCCTTCTGCACCCCCTTTGTTCGCCCCTTCCCACTTGGGACCTGACCTTCGACCTGTCCGGGTAACCGGGGATTTTCCCCTTGTCCCTTCCCTCTGGGGACATGCACTTGGACTTGTCCGGATGACCTATTCCCCTTTCCCTTATTTCCCTTCCTCCCAGTTTTCCCTAAATTTTAATAAAAACCTGCCAGATGTTGTGACTGGTATGTGTTGAAATTCTTTTCTTCACAATGCCAAGGACCTAAGGATTTTGGGGTTCGTCGTACCCCATTACAGCACCACAGGCTAACAACAAGTCTTTAACATGAAGACTTTGGGGAACATTTCAGATCTAAACCATAACAATACATGTATACAAAACACTCTGATAATAAGATCTGTTTTCAGGTACAAAGCCTGGTCTGATTCAAATTTGTTTTTCCTCCTCCCTGCTCAAGCCTCTACCTTGAACTGAGGAATCTGCATTGGAATAAGGCAGACTCTGCCTTGATACATACCTTTCCCCTACCTTCCTACATTCCACCAACTTGGGACAGGAAATGGCTGGGATAGATTAGAGAAAGAATATGCAAATGTCTCTTTACTTAAATATGTGTTTTAGCTCTGGGTTTGCCAATATCTTTTGAGTCACAAGTGCAGTGACACAGGGCCTTACTTTTGGGGCTTAGAGCTCTGCAGTTGCCAACTTGGAATTTGTAATCTTTGAGTCCATTTTGTAAGTGAATGAAGGAACAGTGGAGCATGTAGGAATGGCAAGTGCAGTTCTGCCTCCAGGCCCCTTGTAGGATGATTCTTGTCTTTGCTTTCCTGCCTCCTTAAATCTCCCAAAGCTCACTCTGCCCTCTGAATCTTGCAAGAACTGGCTCACAGATGCAGGAAGGATGAGGATGGCACAGGCATCTCGCAGAGTTTGGGGCTGGTCACAGTGTTGGCCAACTATACTTTGGGCTGGCAGTGCCACAGTGTATTTGGAGGGTGAATTAGCTCGAGCAAATCTCTTGCTCACACCATAACCAGGTGGGTAAGATGTCCTGGCTGGAAGATCACCATCTCTAGAGGTTAGCTCATTTGGGGGGCTGTAGTCTCAGTGACTGGCAGGAGGGGCACATTAAAAGCTCATAGGTCAATAGCTCATAGACACTTGTGGCCATATCTGGATACAGAATAGCACTGCAGGGCCCTGGGGCCTGTGAATGCCTGTACTCACCCTTTGTGCACAGGTAGTAGAGTATGACATTTAACAGCAAATAAAAATCACCACCATGATAGTGAAAAGAGATACTGTGAGGAAGGAAAGGGATAGATTTATATTTTAGTGCATTTAATGGCACTTGTGCAAACAAGGTGCTCCGTTTTTCACATTGCGTTGGATACCACAATTATGTAGCAGGCCCAGCTGGTAGATGTTCAAATGGTGAAGCTGTCAAAGGATGCAGGTGAAGGTTCTTTTGGAGGTATATACTCTGGGGTTCATTGAAATTATCCTTGGCATCTCTAACTGACTTAGTTACCCCATATCTCCTTTCCTGTCCCACCAGCAGACCCTACCACCTCCTAATGCTTGGCTTTCTTTACCTGCTACACTGCTCTTTTTAGCCAGGTACCTTACAGATGGTCTAAGTCCAATTACTTTCCACTGCAAACAGCCCAGAGCATACTCAAGGATCCTTGACATGACCATGGGTGTTAGAGCAAGCTGCATACTCTGCCTTTGTGCCTCTGAGTGCTATATGTAAGGGTACAGTCCAGCCTCCTTCTTCAGGATCCCTGAGGTAGGAAGCAGCTGCTTACCTCTCAGCCAAGTCTCATAGATCCAAGAATTTCCTAATCACAGTGGGATTCTCTCGGATAGCTTCAGGGCAGATCAACAGATTCTCCCAGTTCAGTAAGCAGCAGTCAGACAACCTCCTGAAGATGCATGACCTCTCTCTGTGGACTCTGGGGTCACTGTCACCTGGCTTGGGGGAATAAGGGGCATGGTTTTTTTTTGTTGTTGTTTGTTTGTTTTTCTTTTGCGGTACTGGAGATTGAACTCAGGGGTATTCTACCTCTGAGCTATACCCCCAGCCCTATTTTTTATTCTTTATTTTGAAACTGGGTCTCACTAAGTTGCAGAGTGCCTCACTAGGTAGCTGAGGCTGGCCGCGAACCCGGATCCTTGGGTTTCAGCCTCCCAAATGCTGGGATTACAAGCATGCACCACCACACCCGGCTAATAAGAGGCATGTTATTGGAATCTCCTTAAGGCTAGTAAGCAGTTATTTTCCTAAATTCCCTGCATCTCAAATTTCCCATCTTCTCTTTATGTATCCTGAATGTGGATGATTGGTCATAGGACCCAACTGGGCCTTTTTAGCCAGCTCTACAGGGCAACATCTAGAACTTCCTCTTGAGAATGTAGAGGTACTTAGCTTCAGCACAGTATGTGATTAAAAGCTGGGATGGGGATAGCTCTGGGAGAAATTTGCTAATGTTCAGGTACTTTAGACTCCCACAACTGGGGGTCCAAGCACTACTGGTATCTACTGGGTAGAGGCCAGGTATTCTGCTAATCATCCAACAATGCACAGTACACAGCTTTAAACACACACAAAAATACTTAACCAACACATCAATAGTAATGAGGTTAAGAAACCTCACTCATATGTTGGGGATGTAGCTTAACGGTACAGTACTTGTCTCCCATGCATAAAGCCCTGAGTTCAGTCACCAGCACCATGGTGGGGAGAAGAGTAAGAACAAAAACCTTTCTTCAAAGTCAGGCTGTCTAAACTCTCTCAGTTCTACCTCCTACAACTCTGTGACCTCTGGCTTATCATTTAGTCTCTTTGTGCCTCAGTTTCCTCACAAGTGTAAAAGACATACTTATCAATCTTTCTCATAGGATTTTATATGCATTAATAAATTTGAAGCTGGGTGTGGTGGTGCATGCCTGTAATCCCTGTACGTGGGAGGTTGAGACAGGAGAATTACAGGTTCAAGGACAGCCTCAGAAACTTAATGAGGCCCTGTTTTTTTTTAAAAAAGGGCTAGGGCCAGGCGTGGTGGTGCACGCTTGTAATCCCAGCATTCGGGAGGGAGGCTGAGACCGGAGGATCCGGGTTCGCGACCAGCCTCAGCTACTTAGTGAGGCCCTCCGCAATTTAGTGAGACTTGGTTTCAAAATAAAGAATAAAAAAATAGGGCTGGGGGTATAGCTTGGAGGTAGAATGCCTCTGAGTTCAATCCCCAGTACCGCAAAAAGAAAAAAAAAGAGGGCTAGGGTGTAGCTCAGAGGTAAAACACCCCTGGGTTGAATCCCAGTAACATAAAAAAAAAAAGTTTGAATGCAAAGTTTAAAAAAAGGCACTGGAGAGTGGTAAGTGCTCAAGAAATATGAAATTCTATTGTCTCCAGTTTTGAGACCTCAACTAAAATTTCAAGTGAAAATCTCATTTGACACACTCAAGTTATTTCTTTAAAGTTCGTGCATATTTATAAATAATGTTATTACATGATTTTGTCAGGGTTAATTTTCTTCTGTGTTTGGAAGTGGTTTATATAAGGTATATTTTTCACTTCCTTGAAAGTTTAAGCAAATTCATTTATAGTTCTCTCAGTTCCTGAGTATTACCACCTTGGAGATGAATCAGTTGGTTGTTTTTAGTTTATTATGATAAAATTTAAAAGGTAACTAACTAAACTAACCTACCATCATGATGTTGGGTTCTCTCATCCATGTTCACATCTTTTTGGTCTCTTAGGTCACATTTTCAGTAGGAGCTTGGTTACCTTTTAGCAAAGCAGCCAAAGATTAATGGAAATCACCTCTACAGGAGTATATTTTATTTTTGTAAGAATCATGAACAGGTCTATTTCAGGGTTGATGGATAACCATGTTAAGGAACAGAACATCTCTGTAAGGAAAAGAGTAACTGGGAAATTCCAAGGCATATTTTGACCTGCTAGAGCTGTTGGAGATGGGAGGCCTTCAGTACTACTCCTCAACAATAACAACAACAACAAAAATGTAATGCAGCCTAACATTGATTTTCCTATAGGTATAGGCTTTAAAAGACATTAGACTGTAAGCAATAAAAGAAAATGAGAATGCCAACACAATTCAATTTTTTAAACACCGAGTAACTACTTTGTGCAAAGTTGTTGCTGTTCTACATCTGAGAATTTAGGAAAGCACATTTCCTGTACCCAAGGAGTTCAAACCATTGTATAAATATGTAAAATATAATTCCAAGCAGTGATGCTATGCTTTTATCAATCAGATATATTAAGTTCCAGATGTATTGTAAGTGTAATCTTGGAAGACCTTGGCCTGGGTTATTCTTAAACAAATTTGGATTTCCCCAAATTGCTAAAACCATAAGATTATTAAATGGGGATATGGCCTCATTAATTTGAAGATGTCTTGCTTGAGGAGATCTGTAAATAAATGTAGTGAAACATACATGTCAAACTGCATTTAATTAATTCTACGGAACCATGTTTAAGATGTTGTATGGGATTTAACAAATGTCTCTCAGGTGTAGAGTACTTTACAACTTTAAGTCTCTTTTGTTTACTCTCTTACCTGAAGCTCAAGAAAGCTTTATTAGGTGAAATTAACCACTTCAGCAGACACAGAAACAGAGGTCCAGAGCGTACTGATAGGCCCCATGAGTTTTATGTTTGTCCCCCCAAAATTCATCCGTATGTTGAAACTGTATTACCAATCTGATTAGGAGGAGTTATTCGGGAGATTAGGTCATGAGGATGAAGCCCTTCTGAATGGGATTAGTGCTTTTAGAAGAGAGGCCTCAGAGAGCTGCCTTGAAACTTCCATTATGTGAGGATTCAGCTAGAAAGGCTCATCCATGAAGCGTAAGGGGTGTTTAGAAGACTCTCTGAAATCCAGAATCTGCCAGTGCTTTATCCTGGAATTCCCAGCCTGAAGAACTGTGAGAAATAAATTTCTGTTGTTTATAAGTCCCCTATCCTATGGTATTTTGCTGTAGCAGCTCAAACAAAGACAAGGGGCTTTTAAGTCTGGGTTCTGCTCTCCTATGCTTGTATAATTTCGAGTGAGCTTCTTAACCTCAGTGTGCCTCAGATTCACTATATTAAAAGACTAGCAATAATGGCAACTATTAAGGTCACATAGAAAGAAAAAGAAAGAAGGAAAGAGAAAAGGAAGGAGAAAGAAAGCCTAGATATTTTATTGGCCACAGTAAACACAAGTACACAGGATGCACTATTCACACAGTTTAAACCCATGTGTGTGCCCCTGGAGGTGTGCCACCTAGTAGTACTATAAAACAAGTTTGAAAACAAAAATACAAGTAATTATTTTATATGTTTCTCGATTTTGACTGAAGGAATGATTCCAATCCGACTGATTTTTCTCCCAATATCCCATGGTGTACAAACGTTTAGGCTTATGGATTTGGGAAGCCAACAGGAACATGACAGTACATCTGGGACAACCTCACTTCATAAATGAAGAAAATACGCGTTGGCCAAGAGTGTTGACCAAGTTCTTACACTTGCCTCTTTTCCTCTGACCCCAGATTTAGAGCTATCAACATAAAATGAACAGCCCCACTGCCTGATTCTTGGATTGCATTGCTACATCCACTGCCTCCCCACGAACTCCCTCTTCCAGCAGCCAGCCCGCCCAGGGGGCGGGAAGCAGCCGAGCGCCCCGCCCCGCCGTGCCCGCGCCGCCCCGCCCCGCGCCGCCCGCCGCTGCGTGCTCAGCTCGGGCCTTGTGCCACGGCTGTGCGGGTGAGTGGGGCGATCCCGGCAGGCGGGCAGGCGGCGCCCGGGGCTCCAGCTGGGCTCGGTGCGGGTCCCCGGGGCCGCAGGTCCAGGGCCCAGAGCTCGGTGGGGCCCGGCCCGAGCGCCGGCGCTGGTGCTTGCAGGGCCGGGGACGCGCGCTGAGGTGCTCCGCGACTCCGGAGCCCGGGCCGAGTGCACACGCCGGAGCTAGTGGGGCTCGGGTCTAGGGGTGGAGTCGCGAATGTCCTGGGCTCCGGGAGTAGCGCGCGTGCTCTGGCTGTGCTCCTGCGACCTGGGACCAGCGCCCAGGAAAGTTTGGAGGAGGCTCAGCACCGAGGTTGGCAGTACGGCGCCACGTGGGTTTCGGGGCCTGGGCTGCAGGTCAGACCTAGGAGACACGCGTCACTGCTGGAGAGCCGAAGTGCAAGTGCGGGAGCTGAGGCTCCCTTATCCCACTCCTGCCTTTAAAATAACAGCCATGCTTCCAGTTCATTTATCAGCAACCCGAGAACGGCCGCCTGGTCCGCCAACAGGTTAATGAGACCTGTGTTTCCAGGAAGTACAGGCCTGGCAGTCAGGAGGCCCTGATTTCACCACTAATTAGCTATACCTTGTCGCCAGGAGTTTCTTTCACTGGGCTCATCTTTAAGTGGAGGACCCTGATCACCTGGATGGCTCTGCCTCCCGGGGCCTCATCCTTTGTAACCTCTTGGTCACTAGAATGCATTAATGAGGTACAATCCATTTTCTCTCTAAAGTATAACTAAAACCATAACTGTCAAACACAGTTTTAGGTCAACAGAGAACTTCTCTGGATCAGTGACTGTTTCTGCGCGCCGAAAAGGCGTATTTAAGGTCAGCCTGGGGAATCTTGTTGCAGTAAATATACAACTTTTGTCAGGTGTTTAATTGTCCTGAGTTCGAGTATTGTTCTCTGTGTTAGTGGATCTAAAATTCATCTGGAGAGTTTAAGTTGATGTAGATTTCTGGGCCCCAGCCATTAGAAAGGGCAATTCAGTGGGCTTGATGCTGCTCCAGAAATGTGCATGTTAACCAGCAGTAGTGGTTACCCTGGATGCTGCTCCAGAAATGTGCATGTTAACCAGCAGTAGTGGTTACCCTGGAGACTACAAGCTGCTATAAAACAGTGCTCAGGTGTAAACAATGTCACACCTTCCTCCTCAGGTTGATAACTATTATGTCTATGGTGCCTTTTGGCTCTTAGAATATTGTTGATTACTGAAGCTACAGCTGCCATCACCAGAACAGTCCCCACTGCCTGAGCCATCCGTTTTCCCCAACTCTAGTTTTTGTAAGGCCTTTGACATTTTTCTCTAATATTGTATACAGACAAAAACGTGAAAAAAATGCATTCAGCAAATATTTCTTGAGAACCTCTTATGTGGCATGCTCTGCTAGGTTTCTGGGCTATATATATATAGATAGTTGTCTCTTCAAGAATCTTGTGACTTCTTGGCATTAATATTACCTCGGGAAAGGTTAGAACACCTTTAAAAATATAAAGACACTACATTTGTTATCTATAGTATGGACATCAGTATTGATTGTCTTGTAGAGTTTGGGACAGTTAGCAAAGGATGAACTGTGAATATTTTGACTTAGTCTTTTTTCCTTTTAATGCTGTATCGTCAACTCACATTGAAAACAGTGGCTTTTCAAAAGCTGCTTTTTTCCCTCCCTGTAACTTTATAGAAATATTTACTCTAACTTCTCATTGGGTGGTCTGTGAGGTTTATAGGCAGGCTTATGTCAGCTGACTATTCTAGACAAAGCATTTTCTGGTTTAGTTACTATATTTCTTGGATCCCAAGGCATGGTTTTTTACTGTGTCTGAAATTGTGATGCATCTTGGGATTTTTGTATGCTAATGAATAAAGAAGGATATGTCATTTCTCCTCCAACAGCTATTAAAAGGAATGGTTGTGCTGAGCACAGTGGTATATGCCTGTAATCCCAGTACTTGGGAGGTTGAGATAGGAGGATTACAGGTTCAAGGCTATCCTCAGCAACTTAATGAGACCCTGTTTCAAAATAAAAAAGGACTGGGGCATAGCTTGGAAGTAGAATGCCTCTGGGTTCAATCCCCAATCCAGGGGCAGGGGGTGAGAGGGGGGCGGTTGTCTTAAAACATGACTAGTGTGAGAATCAGAAATGGTGTATTTACTCAGTAACCTCTAAGCTAGATTCCAATTAACTGAACCTCAAATCATTTCAACATGAACATAGAGAAACAATAAATGATGTAACCTTTGGCAGTGTTAATGGTGCAATTTATATTCTAACAAAAGCATTTGTTATGCAGTATTGGGATTTATTTTTGTTCGTGTTGGTAGATGAGAAAATTAAGTGGTTTTATTTTGGCATACATATTTTGTGCACTCCATTTAGCCACGCTGGTAGATATGCTTATACTGCATTCATACATTATACCAAAAGAAAACAAGACTTTCACTTGTATCTTCCTGCTTAACCCCTTAAATAAATGTCAGACTAATTGTGAGGAATAAGAGATGTGTGCCTGAATATAAAGTTACATTATAGGGTACCTTTAGTGATATCAACCTAATAAACCAATCTAACAATTAGTTTTAAACATTGAACATGAACAATGCGCATGTTGGTGTCCCAAAGACCATTTATATGTTCTGTGATGGGAGGACTCTCCTGATTCTATTACAACAAAAGGATGCTAAATACAATTGGCAAAAGGAAAGAGGCACATGGGGTGAAGTCCTGGGGTGACCAGGTGCAAGGTTCCAAAGGTCTTCTAGTGGAGTTACACCAAGGTGCTGAAGTGTCCCAGCTCCTAATTATGTCAACAAGTGTGAAATATTGCCAACCAGGAAAGCTCATTAGAGACTCGAGTCCCTGGGTTTTTATTGGGGCTGGTCATGCAGGCACCCTTTTCTTGGCATATATCAAAATTCTAGAGCTCCAGAAGGAAAGCAGGTGTTCAGTATACATGAGCTCAGTTAGGACCAGTGAGCTATTCTTATAAGTTAATGGGGGTGGAAAACCTCCTCAAAAAAGTTCCCAAGTGGTTTTTCAAAGGGTAGGAATCAGGCAAGCTATGGTAACTCCTGTGCAAGTCCTCCTTACTGAATCTACTTTCATATCTCCTTGTATTTCTACATCACTTCAGAATTTCAAGTAGTAGCAATGCTTTGTCTCATTGATGCTTTAATTCTTTGGCCAAGAATTCAAGTCTACTTGATTTAAAAGGAATAGCAAACACTTCAGAAAATGTGTCTTATTGACTACAATCCTGAAACACTAAAGTTTATTTTTTCCAAGCTTAAGCCCTTATCCCTGTATTGTAGATTGTTAGTATCACTCTGTATTAGTTTTCCACCAATGTCTTGTTTGAAAGAACTGAGCTATTTGTTGTTGCAAAATTTAGGTGCTAAAATGAGACCATTAGAGAGTTTTATACTTTGATATTTCTGTTTCCTCATCTGTTCAGTTTATATCTGGGTTGCATTTTAAAAGTTCTTTTGTAAATTAGTTGCAGTCTATAACATGATTTTAGGGTGTTTGCTTCCCAGGTTAGAATACTAGTTCTACTTGGTCTACGTGTAGCTGAAATACTGCTTAGTTACAATGACAAGAGAATTCTAAAATACTCCAAAGCCCCAAACTTTGCATGCCAATATGATGCAATACATGGAATGACAATGTGCAGGACACTAAAAATACTGTATAAAATTACCTTTGGTCTATGCACCTAAGGTATATATGAAACATAAATTAATTTTGTTATGGTTTGGATCTTACATGTCCCACAGTGGCCCACAAGCTAAATACTTGGTTGCCAGTCTATGGTACTACTGGGAGGCAGTGGACGTTTAGGAGGTGAGACCTAGTGGAAGGAAATTGGGTCATGGGGAAGTGGGTGCTCTTGAAGAGGATTTTGGGACCATGCCTCTTCCTTTCTCTCTCTTTGCTTCCTGGTCACCACGAGGTGATCAACTTTGCTCTACCACACACCTCCTGCCATGATGTTCAGCCTTACCACAGCCCCAAAACAACAGAGCCAACCCATCATGGAACAAATCATCTGAAACCATGAACCGCAACAAATCTTTCCTCCTTAAAGTTGGTTTTTCTTAAGAAAATAGGGATGGAAAGCTAACACAGATTTCCCGTGTAGACCTGAGTCCCATCGCCAAGACAACCCATTATATATGTATAGATATTCCAAAATCAAATGCTTCAGGTCCAAAGTATTTCAGGGTAGGGATACCTTACCTGTGCTTTAAAATAGAATTTTGCAGTCTTGCAAAATTTATGATTTATAATTTGGTCCTTGAATCCAGATAAAGGAATCCTGTATTAATATGTGAAATAGTTCTGGTTTGGTGCGATTCTGATAGTGACTTGGTAATGCTTGGGAGTGTTGCTTCTGTCACTACCCAGAAGAATACCGTGGACTGGCATCATTATCACCACTTGGGAGCTTGATAGAAATGTGGAATTTTGGGTCCCACCTCAGATCCTGCACCTTTGTGAGAGGGCTGTGTTAGAGATTAGTGATACTGCTATTTTATTTATGTCTTCTTTCAGTTAAAAAGTTATAAAGTTTCAAAGACTTGGTATATAATTAGTTTTAGCCTTCGGATTTCAATTCCTAATTAATTTTTTTTTTAAACTAGGGTGAGAGTAGAAATTTTCAAGAATAAACTCATACTTGGAAATGAAGACTTTCAAGTGGTTGGTAGTCTTAGGAGCCAGCAACATCTCACTCCAGCCACCAGGCGACACCACTGGTCCAGAGTGCATGGTTTCCACCTGAACAATTTGAGTGTGGTGCTGTGGTGAGAAACATCTGAGAGTGGACAGCTGTTGGTTGTTCGCCATCAAATGGTTGTAATTCAGAGTACATCTAATCAGGTTCAGGACCTAGTGCTGAATGATTGCAGCCAAATTCAGTATTTTGGACTTTGCTGTGTCAAAGGCCACAGGCTAAATTTATGACTAGGAACTGCTGAGATGTTGAATGGTTTAATTTGAGATAATTATACTTCCTAATAAATAATGAGTTCCAAGACTTAGTTCTTATGTAGGAGAAAAACATGTTTTCCTTTAGATGAATGTATAATCTGAGTACTGTTTAAAGCTGAATCATCTCTTAGAAGAAATGGCTTTGGCTTAAGGCTGTTTCATATCCTGTGGAAAGTAGCATTGACTTAAGAAGAGTTCTCCTGAAGGCATTATAGTCATACTGACATCAACACTCCCAATAAACCTAACCATGTGTATTTCGTTTTTTTAGTAGGTTTGTATCTCCTCTCTGCTTGAAGACAAAAGGATGCCAAAGAAAGTGAGGTCTGCAAAAAATGGGAAGGAAGAGGGTCCTATTCCCTGTAAGCAGGTGAAGACAGAGACAGCTGGTGGGCCTTCCATCTTGAACTTTGACAGCCCCAGTAGTCTCTTTGAAAGTTTAATCTCACCCATGAAGACAGAGACTTTCTTCAAGGAATTCTGGGAGCAGAAACCCCTTCTCATTCAGAGGGATGACCCTGCCCTGGCCACCTATTACCAGTCACTGTTCAGGCTGACAGATCTGAAGAGTCTGTGCAGCCAGGGTATGTACTATGGAAGAGATGTGAATGTTTGCCGGTGTGTCAGTGGGAAGAAGAAGGTCTTAAATAAAGATGGCAGAGCACACTTTCTCCAGCTGAGAAAAGATTTTGATCAGAAAAGGGCAACAATTCAGTTTCACCAACCTCAGAGATTTAAGGTAACAAGTTTCCCCACTGAAGAGTCCTCATACATGTTAATTTCAAGGATGAATGTGTTGAGCCTCCTGCTGTTCTGAGAAAGGGTGATGCCTATTTGGTCTTTAAATGCATCCCAACTTAGGAGAGTCTGTGTTTTCTTTTGTGTAAGTTGTTAGAATCTCCAGCAACTCAGGGCAGACATTGCTGGGTATCATCAAATTGCAAAAAGTAAATTATATTGGAAGTTATTAAAGTAACATTACATCTCCAGGAGCATGTTCTATGGGCTGGTTTTATGTTAGTAGAGATTTCTCTGTGGTTTATCCTGTCATTATAATTTAAGGCATTGATAGCATCAAGGTGATATTTTTCTTGAAATTGTCTCTCCTTGCTGCTTACATCTTCCAGAGTAGATGCTTTGGATCTGGGACCAGATCATGTACCAGATGCATGTCTAAGAAAGAGACTTCACCCTTCTTAATATTTGAACTGGCGACATTGAGGGGCAGGGCAAAGAACTGCTTCTGGGGAAGAGGGGAAGCAGTAATAGGGGAAGGGTAGCTTCAATTTGTCAGTCTAAAGGATTAGCTAGTTTTAAAATGTATTCTATAATCAGTGATTGACATTTGAAAGTAATTTGCCTCCTCCTTACTCAGTTTCTGCATTTAAAAAATGCAGATTTAGTATGAGCTAACCTCCTATCCTGGAGGTATGAGATCTTTACATGACAGATGGCCCAGAACAGTTGAAGGCCTCTTCTGAGTTCTAGATAGTGTTACCCCATTGACAAATGCGTGTTGTGACCCAGGATGGAACCAATTTAAATAGAATTGGAGATACGTTGTTTTGTGATACTCCTTATTATTAGCATAGGGGTGGTAATGACTTCTTTTTTTTTTTTTTAAATAAAGAAACTAGTGACCTAGTTAATAACTACAACTTGGGCTCCTCATCTCTTTCTAATAGGCCACAGTTCACAGATTCAGAAGCTAATGGTCCAAAGAGAAATGGAAAAACTATATAATCAATAGCATTTTTAGTAACCCTTAAGAAGAAATGAGACACTTTTTCATCAGTTGTAGACCCTGTCCAATGCATGTGTTGGGAAACAGAATCACCCATTAGGTACAGAAAGATATCAAAGAGACAAAAAGGACATCAGAGAAAGAAAGAAAGAAGGAGCGAACCCCTGGTTTTCTAGTGCCTCCAGTTACTGTATAAACATAATTACAGAGCCAGGTCCTATTGGCCTCTCCCCCAAACAAATTAGGCTTCTTGGGAGCTCTGTTAACTCATTGGAGCTATTCAGAGGCCATTGAATTATTTTTCCTGTGTTAAGGAGAACTCAGATCTATAAATAAAGAAGCCTAGTAATTCTATAGGATCTCTCCCAAAGCTTTTTTCATACTATTCCAGTTCTTCCCACTTTGTATTTTCAGTCCAGGCATAGAATTGATTCCCAAGCTATGGTCATTGGTTTTACTCAGCAAATATTTTAATGTGTTATGTTTTCTATGTGCCAGGCGTGGTACATTCATATGCTTAAAAACTGGGTCTTGTTAGTGGAGGAGACTCATCTTTTCTTCAGTTATCTTAAAAGTATGGATTATGGAAATGGGCTGTCATGATTTGAATCATGGCTCTATCATTTAATAGTTGAGTGTTCAAGTTGGGTGTGGTGATGTACACCTGAAATCCCAGTACTTGGGAGGCTGAGACAAGAGGATCGAAGATTCCAGACCATCACGCACTAATATAGTGAGACCCTACTTCAATGTTAAAAAAAAAAAAAAAAAACAACTATAAAATAAGACTGAGGGTGTAGCTCAGAGGTACAATACCCCTGGGTTCAATCCCTAGTTCTACCAGAAAAAAAAAATGTTCTGGTGGTTCTGGTGCCTCAATTTCCTCATTTGCAAACTGGAAACTATGATAGTACCTGGTCCTTGTGAGACAGAGTTGTTGTGAGGGTTCCAGAACTAGTATGTATGAAACACTTAGAAGCAGTGCCTGGTGCACAAGAAGTGTTAATGCCTAATTGCTGCCTCCCTCTTATCTGTCTTGGGAAATTCAGATCTCTGTCTCACACACAGGAATATGTGGCTTCTCTCTAGGCCCTTCAGTCACCTTATGCCTGAAGAGTTGATATAGACACTGCATAGCCTTGTTCTTATTTGTCTGTCTACAGTCTATACTCTCCTCCTAGGTTTCCATTTCTGCTCCTATTCCTTTTATAAGTACCCATTTTGTGTCGGCAGTTCCCATATATAAATCCCCAGCCCCTGCCAGAACTTCAAACTTGTTTACAAACAACTCACCATGGGTGGGCAGGAGCAGGGTGCAGGCCTAGCATCCCAAATTTAACATTTCTAGTGTAGAACTATATTTTCCCTCCTGAAAATTTGATTTTTTTAATAGGCTTTTTCCTGTCTCAGTAAATGAAAGTGAGAACTAATTGCCCATGTCAGAAACTAAGTTTTTTATTTATTTTCTTATTCCTCCTAATTCCATACCCCTTAATCCATCAGCCTGTTCTGTCACTGCTACTTTCAGAGTATTCCTCAACTTTTCTACTTTTCTTTACCTTTCCCACAGTCCTGCTCACCGCCCCCCCCCCCCCCCCCCCCCCCCCCCCCCCCCCCCCCCCCCCCCCCCCCCCCCCCCCGCAGGCTGCAGTCTCTGTAGCTTCTAGACTACTCTTTCTTGCATTTTCTAAAATCTACTCTCCACTCAGGAGCTAGAGTGAGCTTTTAAAAACATCAATCAGATCAAGTCCTCTTCCTGCTTAAAATCCTCATGACTCCCAGTTACCTGCCTTGCTAGTCTTGTTTATCCACTCACCTCCTTTTAAGGGTATTTATACTAGATTGGAAGATTCCTGAGTGCCCTTTCACTGCCTCATTGTCTGGCCTATGATGATTGTGCAACAAAGACTTCTTTATTTTTTATTTTTGTTTTATCTTATTTCAAGTCTACTTTCCACTCCACTCTCCCCTTTTTTTACAGGATGAACTCTGGAGGATCCAGGAGAAGCTAGAGTGTTACTTTGGCTCTTTAGTAGGCTCAAACGTGTACATAACCCCAGGAGGATCTCAGGGCCTGCCTCCTCACTACGATGATGTTGAGGTAAGAGAGGAAGCAGATTGCGCAGTGTGTAGAGGGATGAGGTGCTGAGGGTCTACAGTTGTTAGAGTTCAGTTCATGTTACCCTCTAAGGCTCTTAGACCAAGTCTGGTGGCTCTTTATATACACTCTATGGAGATCTTGGCCTCATCTAAATGTTGGGCCAAAACAAACTCTTCCAAATTGGTTTCTTGCTCCTTCTCAAAGGGAGACTTTGTTCCCGACCTTACTAATATAAAAAGCCACACATTCCTTTGAAACAGGTATTTCTTGACCTTATCTGTAGAAAAGTGATTAGCTTTTCTTTAATTTCACAAAATATGATCTCTAATAAGGTGAGATCACAAATAGTCCTTACATCTGATTTATTTTTTTCTTTTTCATTTGCTGCCAAAAATATATACACATATTTTTTACATTTGTGAAAATCTTGGGACAGCCTGAATAGGGGTCATGATTTCACTTAAGCACCGGCACCTTGCCAAGTGTTGATTTCACTATCACGTAACTTCCTCAAAAAGGTTAACTCTGACTTAAGTATTTCATAGTTTTATTTTTGTGCTAATGTGAGGTGTGAACATGGTGATATTAGTTAAAAGGTCCCATTTTTTCCCTCAGAGCAATTTGATATCAACACGTTTTCCAAAAGCATTTTTTTTTTTAAAAAAAAAATACTCTTAATAGAGTATTAAGATATCTTTGGCTGAACAAAGAACATGGAAACGAAGTTTTCCTATCTGCTAAGGCCCTTTCAGTATTTAGGATTTTAGGCATTCAGTAATTGCTGTAGCTTGGCTTTTCTATGGAGATTATGGACTTTTAGCTGTCTGACAGAAGATTTAAAGGAACGAGATAGTGGGATATAAAGAATTTTGTGATGCTAACAATGTGAAAACCATGAATGTCTCTTCAGTATTACAATTCATGATGACCTCTTTTAAAAAATAGAAACCAGTAGTAGCAGCTTATGTTTGTGTGGAGTGCTATGCATTTCTGACCCTTCATTTTTTATTTTTTATCTGGAATCTGTGACTTGTCTAAGCCCTTGGAGAGTTGGTACTCTAGAAGCACTGTGTGTGTGAGCGCTTGGGCAGCTCTCTGACCTCCCAGGTCTGTGGTTTCCGTAGGTTTTTATCCTGCAACTGGAGGGAGAGAAGCACTGGCGCCTCTACTCACCCACAGTGACCCTGGCACGAGAGTACAGTGTGGAGGCTGAGGAGAGGATTGGCATGCCGACACACGAGTTCACCTTGAAGGTACAGGATGACCACGTGGGCACCTCTATGAGTTGCTTACCTGTTACTAGGACAGATTACTAAGTTCAGGTTGGAGGTTTGAAGTTTGTAACAGTCCATTAGGGGTATGTATCCTGGAACTCATTGTGACTCTCTTTGTAACTAGCCAGTACAGGTAGCTTCTGAGAGTTCCAAGTGGTTTGCACTTGGAGAAGTGAGCTAAGGAAATATTACATTTATTTTCCAAGTAACCTGTCTCCATATATGACCCAGTTCAATAGTAATATATTTAATTCACTGAACCACCAACTTCTCCAGAGTAAAAATGGAAGGTTGGCCATGGGAACTTTCTCTAGAAAGTGTATAACATTTAATTATGAAGCTATTGCTATCCCTGTGGCTTGACCATGTGCCAACTCATTGCTTTCTTGCTGCTGAGAAAATCTGGATTTTATTTTATTTATTTTTTCTTGTGTGTGTGTATACTGGGGATTGAACCCAGGGGCATTTTACTTCTGAGATATACCCTCAACCCTTTTTATTTTGAAACAGGGAAAAACAGGGTCATGCTAAGTTGCTTAGGCTGGCCTCAAACCTGCGATCCTCCTGTCTTAGCATTCCAAGAACCATCACACTCAACTGAAAATCTGTCTTTGATCCATTGGTCTGAATAGAACCATAGCCAATCCCCAGCAGAAGTTGTTGAGAAAAACACTTTACAAGGGATAGCAATAGCTTCATCATTAAATATTATACCTTTTCTTAGGAAACATACATTTAGTTTCCTTTAGTGTTAAAACAGTGGTTAATGCAAACCATTCCAGAAATGCCTGTAATAGAATATATTGCAGTGGAACTATATAATTACTGTTTTTGTATTTCGTACATCTTGCAGTTATAATTAGTGTCTAATTCTTATCACTGCCTTGTATCTGGTTCTTGATTTTTAAGATCTTTGCTTGCCTGCCAGTAACTGGGGGAAAGCAATTTCCCTTTTTAGGATGGGTGCCTGTGTTATTAAAAAAAAATATGAAACAAATAAATAAGCAACAATAAAGGTAACCTTGGTTTTATATGCTCTTGTTCAGCAGTCCATGGGCCACAAGTCTGGTCTTCTGCCTGTTTTTGTAAGTAGAGTTTAATGGTACATCATCACACTTGTTCCTAATGGACTATCTGAGGCTGTGCTGACATGACACCTGAAGTCTACTAGCTGCCATAGTGACCATGTGACCACAAACCAAAAATACTTACTATCTTTATAATTGGGCCCTCACTGAAAAACTTTGCTGATACCCACCCTTGGTGAAGTACTTCTTCTTAGACTCTTTTTTTTTTTTTCCGGTACTGGGGATTGAACTCAGGGGCATTCTACCTCCGAGCTATACCCCCAGCCCTATTTTTTATTCTTTATTTTGAAACCGAGTCTCACTAAGTTGCGGAGTGCCTCACTAGGTAGCTGAGGTTGGCCGCGAACCCGGATCCTCCGGTCTCAGCCTCCTAAATGCTGGGATTACAAGCCTGCGCCACCACGCCCGGCCTTTTTAGACTCTTGGTTGATTGTTTTTAGACTAGACTTAACTCTGAAGTCAGAGCTGAGTAGCTCAGGCTGACAACCTAACTGCCTGTCCTGCCTGAAAAGGCTTCATAGTGGCCTTTGATGTGGGAGGGTTTTGATAGTGATCTTTGACTGTGGAAGGGTTTCAATTTTCTATACTGTTGCTGTGTGAGTTGGAGGAGATGGAGTCCTCCAAAATGTCCATTAAAGAGTCAGTGAACACTGTCCAGAGATGCCCTGAGTCTCCTAGTAAGATGTGCAGGACAGTGTTTGTCAAGTGTGTAGGTATAAATACCTGTGAGGTTTTAATCAGTGCACCTCTTCTAACAAGACCTCATGGAAATGCCCAGTGTAGGAAATAGAAAAGCTGAGTTGCTCTGGGTGGGGAAGGGGTGTAGGGGATACAACGAGGGTCCTGAAGCCTTTATCACCCTTCTTCCCGCTGTCCGAGTGTCAGCTTATGCAGTATGTCTGCCAAGCCAGGGGTTTCAGAATGAAGACAATCCCCATAGTGAAGATGCCAGCCTCTGCATAGGGCTCTGGCAGAGCCAGGTTAGAATTCAGCTGCTGTCCCTTAGCTCCATGTCCTTGAGTGAGGTATTTACCTAAGATTGTTTCTTAATTAAAATGGAGATTATAATATTTACCTCATAGGCTGTAAGGATTTAAAGCTACTATTTTGATACTTCCTTTACAATGAAATTCCTTGGATGAGATGTCTGTCTATAAGTCTGTTTTAGTGTAGTGATTATTACAACAATGCAAACTTACTATAGTTCTGGAGGCCAGAAATCCAAACATCTGCAGAACCACTAGGTTCTGCAGAACTGCATTCCTGCTGGAGTCCCTCAGGGAGAATCTCCTTTGCCCTTCTTAGCAAGAGCTAAGAAACACTGATCAAGTGTTGGAATGAATTAAAAGCAAGGGCCTCACTCGGAGGCAGGCACAGAGCACATGATAGTTACAAATATGAGTAAAGTATTTATTTTCTTGAAGTACCATTGGTTTGGCATAATTTAGAGAAAATCACCAGCCAAGAATATAGATAGATGTAAATTGTTTCTTCCTTTGAAGAAAATTTTAAAATCCCTTTTAGGGTGATATTTCTTGAGGTCTGTCTCCAGAGCTCCTGGTCTTAACCACTGAGCTAGACTGCTTCCTGTACTTGCATGCTTCCTGTACTTGCAGAAGGAATATGAGCAGCCCTCTGGAGTCCTTCCCTCTCTGGGCAGTTACTATACACAAGGTTTTGGTCTAGGTGGGATTAGGGAGGAGGTGGCTCTGAGCAGGAGATATTTGGAGAGAATATTTCTGTCCACTGGCTTTGGATAGAATGGTGGAGGCTTTTCTACCTAAGATGACTAATCTTCCATTACATCTAGTTTGTAGGTCTAAATAGGGGTTGTGTAGTTTTTCATCCGTTTACCTGACATGTTTCGAACCAGTGTTATGTGCTTGTGTAGGTTAGACTGGGGCATCAATGGTGGCTAAAGTATAGACCCTGCTGGAAGAGCTCAAAAATTATCGGGGGGTGGGGCAGTAGCAGGTAAAATACATCATGCAGCCACAAGAGCTTTGGAAACAGCTTCTCCTTAACCTTTAAAAGGTCTTGTGGGGTTTAGGGCTATTATCCCATTCTGGTAATAGAAGCTGAGGCTCAGGGCAGGTAAGTCAGTCACCCTGGTCACCAGCCTGTAAGTGGCACCATCTGTGTGAGTTAGGGTCCTACTCTTAAGCGATGGGGTTGAGGGGACAATGTTACTTTCCTGGATCCCAGAATCAGGCCAAGGTGCTTTTGGGTGTATATGGTGTCATTGTGAGAATAAAGATAGTGACTCTAGGCCTGAAAGCTTCTCATAGATTGCAGTTCACAGTGACAGACTCGTGGACAAAGTGAAGCTGGACGCACTTGGCGACACAGGAGCCCAGCCTGGAGACTGCCCAGAGCAAGTGGTTTTTAGAATGGAGAATAGGAGCTCAAAACCTGTATTTATCTCCTTAAAACAAAGAAGACTGAGAGATAGACCACTTATTAACTCCTCTCCCTCTTCTTCCTTTAGCCGGGCGACCTATTGTACTTTCCCAGAGGGACCATTCATCAGGCGGACACTCCTCCTGGGCTGGCCCACTCCACGCATGTGACCATCAGCACTTACCAGAACAAGTAATGGCTCTGCCTCCCCGCCTAGCATCCCAGGACAGCCCCAAGTTAAGGGCCCAAGCGGTGCATCCAGGAGGGACAGGAGGAAGTTGGCCACTACCTCTCATTCCTTTCTGTTTCCTTGCTGACTTTCTTTGATGTCCCGTGTGTGTGACTGGCCATCCAGACTTCCTCTTGGGTACATCATGGGTCTCACTCTATATAGGATACTGAGAGTTGCCCAAATAAGAGCCCCACAGTTTGGAAAGAAAAACACCATAGCTTATAGGTGTGTTCCTATGTTAGTGATACCAAGTCGGGCTCTGCTTGGTGTCTTTCTTTCCTTCCCCGCTTCTATTTTTTTTTAATTATTGTGGTAAAATATTTAATTTATAACAAAATATGCCATTTTAAGCTATTTTTAAGTGTACAGTTTTGTTGGTTAATTATATTTACATAGCTTTTTACCACTATCTGTTTTCAAAACATTTTCAGCATCCCAACAGAGACTCTGGAACCCTTGAAACCTCTTGTTCTCTATTTCTAGCTTTTACAGTGCACAGTTAAAGTAGGAAAGGAGTCTGGAACAGTGGGAACTAAATCCCCATGAGATAACCGTAGTTTAGTTAAAAGCATGAAGGGAATGGGGTGGCAGTGCTGTGTGAGCTTATTTCTGAAAAGTAGCAACCTTGCTGGTCCAAACCATACTTTACAACAGCAGTCATTAGTTTCCAGCAGACATGCACTACACACTGCTACTGTTGCTGGGAATACAAGCATTACCTTTTGATGGGGCTTTGAGAGAGCTTTTACTTTGGAAGTGGTGGCAGGAGGGGGGATAGATGTGCAAATGATTGTCAAACAGTGTGATAAATTCTGTTGCAGGTTTGCAGCGTGAAGCATAGAGGAGCGCAGTAGCTAAGCTGGGTCACCAGGGAGGGGCTCAGAAATGACACCACACTGAGTGAATCTGAAAGTGGGAATCAGTAGGGCTGGGTCAGCAGGTTGGGGCAGGAGAGGACAGTCCAGGCCCAGGAGATAGCATGTCTCCTCCTACCTTCAAAGCCATAACTTGCAAAACAAGTCAGTAAGCATACCTCTGCTTCATCTGACTTCCCAGTATGAGATTTACCCCAATACTCAAGGGACTGACTGGAGGAACTAATTGGAGCCTGGCCTGAGGTTAGTGCTGTCTTGTCTATAAGTAGAAGGCCAAGCTTTATTTGGCTTCCCTTTTGAAAAAATGCATTTGTCGCTGTGGCTAGTTAGGTTCCCTGAAGTGCAAGGAACAGAAGTCTCTTGAGGCCAGCTCAAGGAGAGCAGGGGGAATTGAAGAGTGAGTCACAGGTACTGGTGACACACCAGGCCATAGGACTTGTATTTCAATCTGGGTCCAGAGCAGCTCTAGCCTGTGGCAGCCACTGGTTTTGGTCCCATGAACATCCATGCCTTCTCTGGTGTCCCATCATTAATGTTACCCAGCCACTCCCTCACTTCCTAATTTCCTGCTTCTCTTTCATTTCTGTTGCTGTCACCATCTGCGTTTCTAGCAATTGGTTTTTACTTCCTCCTTTCTTTCCCTGGCTTCTGTGTACTAATAATGTTGGCTCATCATGTCATCAATTATTATTCTGACCTCCTTCTACCCCATTAAACCTATTAGCTTTTGCTTCTGCTGTTTAATACCTGACTCACTGCTCACTCTCTACTTCCCAATCTCAATGGTGAAGATCTGGTAGGCTGCCCCAACCCTAACACACCCTCCTCCCATCACCTGGAGGAACTCTAAGTATGTATGTATGTATGTATGTATGTATGTATAGTACTGGGGATTGAACCCAGGGGCATTCTACCTCTGAGTTACACCCCCACCCCTTTTTATCTTTTATTTGAAAACAATCTAAGTTTCGGAGGGTCTCTCTAAATTGCTGAGGCTGTCCTTGAACTTGAGATTCTCTTCTCTCAAGTATTGGGATTACAAGGCTGTGCCACCATACCTGGCTGAGGAAGAACTTTATAAGTTACAGAAGTTGTTGCTCAGGACTATCCGTGGCCTCCATGATTGACATGTCTAGACCCAGCTCTGACCTGGGTTCAATCAGTCATTTTGGAGGTGGAATGGGAAAAATGTAATTGGAGAATCGCTACTCCCTGGAGATAGCCTTGTGCTCTGTAGCTGGGCTCCTTTAGTCACTCTAGTGCAGGGTGAGGATTTGGAGCCTCTTCCTAATGCCTCTCAAGGCAGCATTGTTGGAACCTTTGGGGTATGTGTGTGGGACAGAGGCAGTGACTTTTGTCCTCCTTTGCCACTTTTCCGGGGAGCATGAAAGTGTGAATTTTCCTTACTGAGTAAGAAGCAGAAGTTGTACTGTGAATTTCCATTTTGCACATAGTTAGCAATTTGAAATCTGCTGGTAACACAGGAAAATTTTAAACAAGTTAAGAAATGTCTAGAGAGCAACCCTACAGAGCATGTTTCTTACACTAGAACATGGTTAGGAATAAGCCAATTCTAACTACCCCAGAGAAAGAAAACAACAAAAGTAATTGAACACCGATGCTTATAGATGTTACTTTTGGCCACTTGCTTCTATCTTTTATCCCAGAAAAACCATTGCTAGAAATTAATTTTTATTTGAAATGGTCGTTGGTAGATACTTTACTAAGGAAGAGCTTCCCTCTTTTTAAAAGTGCAAAGGAAAATGTAATATTTAACTATTTAATTACATAGTCTAGGGATCTCACTGTTTGTCATATAGATGGTATTTTTTCTAGAGCCTATAATGAGTTAAATTTTCATGTAAAGCTCTCTTCATAGATGCCTGTTTTAAAACTTTGGTCCCTTTAACTTCCTGTTTTTTAATAGTATCTCAGTAACTTTCTGATATCTGTAAATCATGGATGAAGACTAGCTTCCTGATTCTCACTTTCAGTGAGCTTGCCTGGGGAGGGAGAGAAGCAGCATAGTTGATTGAAGGTGTTAGGTCTTTATGCTGAGTAACGTAAGATTACTTGAATTCACGATACCTGGACAGGGAGGTTGGAACCCAATTTGTGTTTTGGTTTTATTAGTAAAAGGTATTGTGTATATTTTACATGCATTTACTGTTTTTTTTTCTTTTTTCTTGGTGCATATTTTAGTTCATGGGGAGATTTTCTTTTGGACACCATTTCAGGGCTTGTGTTTGATACTGCAAAGGAAGATGTGGCATTACGGACCGGAATACCCCGACAGCTGCTCATGGTAAGGAGTTATGAAGGATGGCAGCCTCAGCCCAGGTCAGCTGAAACCCTACCTCCTAGGGACCCCAGAATCCTTCCTAGTGCCAGGCTCATCTGCTGTGCTGACTTGCTGAGCTATATGATTTGCAGAATGAATGGAGTCTTGCCTATTATGTGGTTATCCAGAGCACAGTGGGCATTGTGCATATGGCTCTTTCTGAATTTCACGGCGGTAGTAACAGGCATTATGGAAATGCTGGCTAAGTAAATAGTTGAATAGATAAATTTGGCCAGGGGAATTGTATATTCAGCATTCATCAGATTACCAGTTAGAAGAGAGATCCTGGCTTTGGTGTATTCCCTTTTCTGTCCATTTTTGCATTTTGAAATAGTACTATTTGGTCAGTTTTGAGAAGATCAATGAATTAGAGCTGAGTTGAGCAAAGATTGCTTTCACTATCTGAAACAGGTACATTAGAATAGTGACTTGCTCCCAAAAGCAGAGCCCAGACTGCATTGTATTTCCAAGGATTCCTCTTTCCAGATAAAATTCTGAAAATTGATCTTTTTTTTAAGTCGGCAGCATGAGATGAACAGATTAGAAAGAAGTAATGGGATATTGTTGTTAAGGGATATTGTTGTTAGTCCCTGCTCTTCCTTAGAATGAGTTATATCTGTTGCGGGTGGTAATAGGCTGAGCATACTACTGTGGAGACTGTGATTTGGCCTGTAAGTTCTGCTGGGGTTCTGGCCAGGGCTCACTTGTGTGTCTCCAGCAGGTGGAAACCACAACTGCTGCGACCAGAAGATTAAGTGGCTTTCTGAGGACTCTTGCAGACCGGCTGGAGGGCACCAAAGAGCTGCTTTCATCAGACATGAAGAAAGATTTCGTCATGCACAGACTCCCCCCTTACTGTGTTGGCGATGGAACGGAGCTGGTGACTCCAGGTGGAGCTTGTTGCTTTCTTCCAGGTGGTCTAGTGGAGTAAAATGGAGGCTTTCCGGGAGTGGAGCCTCTTTGAGCAGATGAAAAGGATTTAGTTTTTGAGTAGTACTGTGGACCTAAGTCTATCTTTAATGCATGGGGTTAGACTAGATGTGCTGCACCCAGTAGTGTACAGAACCTTACAAGTCATTTGCAAAGAATTTGTATTCGAGCATGATGGGAAATAAGAGCCCTGTCTTTGGGGTGAGAAATATGTATATTTGAGGGTACTCTGCTACTCGTAATCTCCAGGAAGTTTTAAGAACTTGAACATGATTGAAATAATCATGCTGGAAATAATCAAGTTTTATGTACTTGAACATTCAACATGTTAAAATAATCATGTTGGAATTAAGGCAAGGATGGATAAAATGTTGTCATTGCTGGGTGAAATACCAGAATGTTCAAGGTTATCACTGACCTTAAGTTACAGGTGGCTGATTTATGAGAGGCTTTGGTTGCCAACACTCTGGATGGATGATGTCAGTGTCCTTTAGCAAAGACCACCCTGAACACACTGTCAAATTCAAAAGTTGTATTTACCGACTTGTTGCAATGGGGAGAACTGCACACCACTGGGAACTGTAGAGCTCAGTAAAGGGGCACTAGAGAGGATTTATTAGATGTAGACTTGACCGTGGTGCTTTTGGAGAGGGTTCGAGGAAGCAGAGGTTTCCTCTGGATGGATGCTCTGAGGGGGTAGGAGGAGTCTATGACTGGGTCTCTTCTAAATCTCATCTGGTGGGCAGGAGGAATGCACCAGGTGAGTTAGCACAGGTAAGCAGCAGCAGCAGCCACTCATTAGCCAGAGTGTGGGGTGTGGTCACTGCAGTGCTTTGGACAATGTTCTTGTTTTTGCCTAAGTTCAGATAGGAGTCTGGAGTGTTTTTTTCTTGATCTGTCATGGTCATAGTGGTCTTGTCTGACTACTCTGTGTTTTCTGAAACTGAGTTTACCAGGAGAAAGACAATCAGCTGCCAGGCCTTCTCCCAGGATGCTTTTCTTTTTCTCAGTAGAATTGAGAGAGAGAGGTATTTTTCTAGCTTTTATAAAAGATCACCAGGTGAGAACCACTGAAGTAGACAATCTATAAAGTCTCTCTTCTGTATGTTTCCTTGAAGGGCGTTTATGGAGTTTTTAATTGCATCTATACAGAACAGTGAGCATTTTACCAGCAATGTTGTAATGAAACAGAATTTGCTGAGCTCCAGCTTAAGACCCAGAATGTTTTACCTAGGACTATTTAACCAACCCAGATGCACCTGCAAACAGGTTTGAATCTACTGGTTTCCTTTTTTTCTAAGACTTTTCTCTTTTTTTAGGTGGAAAGTTACCAAGGCTTGACAGTATAGTAAGATTGCAGTTCAAAGGCCACATTGTCCTCACAGTAGGCCCAGATCAGGATCAGTCCGTAAGTATCTAGAGGGGAGATTTCCTCCATTCTCAAGGTATTTCCCTTACAGGCCTTGGCTTCTTAGAAGGAACACTGGTCCTGCTCTTTTCCATTGGGAGTCTGTGTTCAGTTTAATGCAATCACTCTGATCAGATAATGCCCAAGTATCATCATTCCAGTTCCAAATTTTCATGCATGTTAAGTATTTGAGCACTTGCCCTTGTCACTACAGAGTCCTCTTCATTCCTCTTTGTTTCTGAAACGGTCTCATTACATTGCTCGCCATGTTGCAGAGGCTCCACTTGAACCTGTGATCCTCCTGTCTCAGCCTCCCAAGTACTGAGATTACAGGCATGTACCACCATGCCTGCTGGAAAACTTTTAAAATTAAATTCTTGGGCTTCATCTGGTCTGGGTTAGAACCTTGCATATACAGTTTCATATAGCTCCTTGTACAATCCTGATGACTTTGGGAACTATCCCACAGCCTGTGGCTTCACCCTGTTCCTCCTCATCAGCTCTTTCAGGAGGTGCCCAGGAAGGATTGAGGGGACTAAGGGAGAACTTACATGTCTCCTAATCAAATTGTACCAGCCATCAGGGCCATACCTGGAGAAGCTAACATATATAAAAACTCAAAAGTACAACATTTCCACTTTATTTTAAAAACAATTCTGATAGCCAATTTTGTATGTCAGGCCAAGGGTTTTGGCCTTTAAGAGGTGACAAGGAATGACTCTGAGTACCCATTAATGAACTATAGGCAATGCATATATGCATACATATATATTGTAGCTTTTTGTCCAAAGAATCCTTTATAGTATTCAGTAAACTTCATTTGATCACCATAGCTTTAAGAGTTTTCATGGTGTTGACCTATTGGAAAACCCTCCTATGATTGAAGCCTTCAGTAATTTGTGGTTGATGACTTTTTTTTTTTTTTTTTTCCCCCCCAAGGATGAAGCTCAAGAAAAGATGGTTTACATCTATCATTCTTTAAAGAATAGGAGAGAAACGCACATGATGGGAAATGAGGAAACAGAGGTTTGTTCCAACTGAAAACAGATATCTTTCCTCTGATTTGCTTGGTGACTAGGAAGGATCCATTACTTTTTTTACTTGTATGTAATGTGCTTTTATGGCTGTAGTGTGGACCTGCCAATTCATATGTCTTGACAGCCCTTGCCTGAGGATGATGAAATTAAACAATTCAGAGATACACATAGACCAGTTGTAAAACAGAGTGGTGGGGGCTTGTAGCCTTACAGGAAAAGTGAAATAAATGTGAAGCATTCCAAATGACTAATTACTACTTAAATGTAAATGCTTTTCATTAAGTTTCATGTGGGAATTAGCCACTTTTAGAAGTTACCTAATCATAGTTGATGTAAATAGCTTTTTCTGAAACAAATTTCATAGTTGTGCAGAGTATAAAAAAATGATGGCTTAAGAGTTGTGAAAGTTTATATGAAAATGCCACTTTGATGACCATGTAATTCCCCCTTTTTCAGTCTCATGGACTTCGTTTTCCTTTGTCACATGTGGATGCACTGAAGCAAATTTGCAACAGTTCAGCCATTTGTGTCAAGGACCTGAAACTTACTACAGATGAGGAAAAGGAAAGCCTGGTATTATCTCTCTGGACGGAATGCTTGATCCAAGTCATCTAGTGCCTTTACAAAATCAAATAACTGCTACTTTATATACACATTTTTTTTTAATGGGAAGATTTAAATGCTAAGTACGTCCTGCTGCTCTGAGGCAACACACTGGGTGGGGGTATGGTTATACACCCGAAGTCAAGGAGAAAATGTCAACTTGTATCAACCCCTCATCAATACAGGAACATGGAGGGAAAAAAAACGGTTAAGTATCCTAAAATGTGACAAAACCATAGTTTTGACAAGTTTATTTAATCCAGTGTGGTAGAAAAGGTACAATTCCAATAAATGTATATCATGTGGAATTAAATGTCAGTAACCTGGCTTTGTCTTTGTTCTTTGGAAGAAACTTTGAAGAGCCTCTTTAGCTTTAGAAAAATCTTAAACTATTAACATGAAGATTTTTAAGTTGGTTTTTACATTGAAAATATACATACCTTTATGTATACACAAGTCCCCCCTCCCCGTTAAAATAAAGTTATCCCTGTAACATAAGTTTATTAAATAATACTGCCACACCCATGAGAGGCACTCAACATCTGTAGACAAAGGGAGTTTTCAGATGCTGCTTAAAAGATGAGAACAGCCTGAGATTGAAGAGGGGGAAAATATTTACATGGAAAGACCACGTCTATAAAAAAAAATACTCAAAATAGTGGGTCTTTGAGTTTAAACTATTCATTGTTATTTTACATTCTAAAGTGCATATAAGTTGATATTTTAAAAAATATCACTGAAGAATTACATCTTTCTATATAAAAATAGAGCATTTTTCTGCTTTCTGGCAAAAGTTGGGGATGAAAGGAACAATTGTCGCAATGTAAGTTTAAATCCAACTCAGGAGGGAAAATGCTTGTTAATTGTGCTGTTATAGGTGGTAATGATTATTGGAAACTAAGTCATAACTGATTTCCTGATTTTGCTTAAATGTAAGTATTTAAAATGGGAGTGAAAACTGAGTTTTCTGTCACTGAGTAGAGAATTCAATTGCACCTTTACTTGAAAAATAAGATGGTAAGAGCAAAGCTCAAACACTACTTTGTTTTCATTTGAACATTTGGAATTTTCTTTTTTTCACTTCAGACAAAGAGAAATTTGACTATACTTACACTCGAGTAACAAGCTCTTTAAAAACACTTAAGGGCAAGGTCTTAGCACCAGAATAGGTAACTGTTGTTATAGGACTTCTCTTCTAGAGGGATGTCTGTTCACAATGGCATGTAAGGTTGGCACTCAAAGATTATTTATACTTTTTCAGTTTGGAAGACTGAGTGAAGAATGGCCATAGACAATACTCCAGTCCTGGTGCCTTTTGCTTAGCAAAGATGAGGTCCCTCCCTGGGGTTAGTTAAAAATACAAATACTCATGGAGTGTTTCAGATATAAAAGCTTCAATATAGAAATTTGGAGGCTTACTTAATACAGCAGCAGCTTAATAGGAAGACTTATTAAATACATTTTCAGGTGTTGCTAAAATTACTCATCTTTTTGCCAAAGTACAATGGCTTGTTGATGTGTTTCCCTGTGCCTTGCAGTTACATAAGAATCTAGTGGGATATTAGTAACTAACCTGGGTGAGAGCATCACCAGTGTCCTATATAGCATTCATGTTTAGTGGATAGGAAAGAACAGACTTCAGGAAACTTGCTTACCACAACCAGGATCCATCAGGAATAGAACCTTTCCCAGAAATCCTAACACTTTGTCCATAGGAACACTGAATAGCTGACAAGGATATTTTGAGCTTCTGCATGGTTAAGGAGCAATAGTCTTGGAGCTTGCAGGGAACGGTTCATTCTGCTTAGCGGATCAGGAGAGTGAGGACACAGCCACTTCCTTTCCCATGCATAAGGCAAGGAGGGAGGTGAGGCCCCTTTGTTTCTTCTAGGGATGGTGTTGACTCTCACAGTATTTCAATGTCCCACTTCTGTGTTTCTTCTCCCTCCAGCGGCTGATTTATAATGACATGAGTCTTGTCACAGTAGTTCCCTCCTAAGATAGAAATTCCCAAAGAAAAGATCATTTGTTCACACAGGTACTTAGCAATTTTCACAAGGTCTTGTTCAGCTGACTGTTTACGAAGATTCATGTATCATTTACAAAGTGGTCTGAAATGGGAAACTGAGTTTGAACAGGCATAGCCATTCTTTACTTCTAATTGGACCTTATTATGACTCAAGTTGAAAAAGTAGAAGGTATATAATACATGATTGTAGAAGCAGTGTGCCCTAACAATGCCATTCTTCAGAACAAAGTGCCCTGAGAGAACTCTGGCTGGATGTCAGGGACTGTTTTTGTTTCTTCACCAACAGTGGCTGTGACTAATCCCATTAAAGCAACAGCCGTGAATAATATTAGTCCTGATCTTGCTGAAATAAAAAACAAGGTTAACTGATTACCTACTTTAAGTTTTAGCTGTGGACCTTTAAAGACCATGGCAATTCAGGGCAAAAAGTTATAGATGTTTCTTTTCAAGAAACAAAAGTCTTGTATGTATGCCTTTACCAGCTTATACTTAAGATATGATTACAGTGCACCAATAACAAAAAACACAGAAGTCATTCATTTTATGTTTTTTGATGCTTCAAAATGTGAATTGTTCAAGATCACAAAAATTACTGTTGCAAATGAAAAATTTACAACTGTATTAATGAAAATAAACCTTGGGTTTGGCAAATGGGTTTTTTTGCTTGATTCATATAGCTAATTGGTTTGTAAAATTCAACTTTTTTCAAACATAATTAAAGCGACTTAATATTTATATATCAGGATATCCTTTACCCAAAAGGAAGAGGTTTGAAACTTAAACTGATATCCTGGGACACAACACATTGCATATTATTATCAAAGGCCCACCTTTAACATCAAGGACAAGTTGGTCACTGAGGTAAGAGCTGATCGTTCCATTTTTATTCAGTCTCCACTTCTGCCTAAATTGTCCATGTTCAGTCCATAGGGCTACCTTAGCTCCAGGTGTGTCCCGGCCACCAATCACATCAAGACAGGTATCACTGGCCTAGAAGCATTAAATGACAGTACTATATTTGATTAATTGACTAGGTCACTTTTCTTTCAGGTAAATAAATCATAGATGTTAAATGGTTATCTTAGCTTAAAAAAAAATCCTCCATAGTATAATTTCAGTAAACCTTTTTAAAATCTTTTTACCTAGATGAAGGAAAATGGTGCAGACACTGAAATAGAGGCACTGTAATTGTTTTTAAAATGACATGCACATTTGACAACAGATGTTCCATAAAGGTTTATTTAAGTGGAATTAGATGTTCCTGTTAGCTTAAGATATATTATGTCCAGCTTAGTTTTCTTATAAAAACATTGGTATGCTAAAGATATCCAGACAATAATTACTTCGAAATGCATTTCATTTTTGAAGCATGAGAAGTATATATGCTACTGGTGATACAATAAACATAGTTTGTGTGTGTGTGTTTTAAATTAGTGCTCTATCCCCCCATAACATCAAACATAATGGAGGGGTCATAGTAAAACAAAGTTAAAATTTCATTTTCTAAGCTTCCTCCAATAACAGCTTCATTATTCTGTTTCATTGTATATTTTGATACAAAAGGGTTTTAACATGTTTGGATTTATGCAGACAGCTGATTTCATCTGGGCCATCAAGCAAGGAATGTTTCACACAGCACACTGACTCAGATCCAATGACTTATATCATTGGTTTTCTTAAACAGTCACACATGTCTGTATATGTAATAACCTTGGTTTTTACCAAAAGTCGAAACCAGGTTTTCTACATTAAAAACTCTGTCCATTTTACTTAAATGCTTTATGAGTGCAGATGTCCGTATTTTCATGATGGCACAGTAGACTGTTTCTAGAAAATTATTTTATTTGTGCCAGATACTTTGGCTAGATTCTGGTTTTCAAGATAGAAGAAAGAACACCAAAAAGGGAGGTGCCATATCAGGGGGTGTTTACCTTGGATTTAAAGAGTCCTCGACAGTAGTGCCAGATCTGAGTATTCTTCCCACTATAGGGAGAGATGCACACAGACATTGCCCTGGTATCTGCCAGATTGCCAGTGACTGTCAGGTATTCATTCTGGGCCCGGTTCTTTATTCTGATGTACACTGCAGGCTGTGATAGAAGAAACGGCCATTTGGAAATAACTTTTCAAATCTGCAGATCAATCCTTCTAAAGAAGAGACACTGGGAAGGTGAGTGAGAGGCGACTAGCAGACTTACCTCAGTTCCATTCATATTTCCCTTAGCTACTATGTATAAATTAACATTTTCTATTGGTAAGTTCTTAGACTGCTGAGCCAAATGATTAAATTGTGTCATCTCTAGTATACTTCCTGAAAAGTACTCTTTTGGAAAGGTAGAAGGTAATTGTTTCATTTACTGAAACTTTGTGGCAAGGGTTAGGGTGGTAAAGAATTCAGGGTTTGATGACTTTCATTCAATGATGTGTCTCAGATGTTCTGAGAAAGGTAGGAGATTGGGGATAAGGGCAAGGTCCTACCTACAAAGGATCTCAGAGCAGACTAGGAAAGCAAAGTCCATTAGTCAGACACACTGTCTGGAGCCATGTTTAAATTCCAAGTGACTGCCATGGAAGGTTCTGGAAAGTCCAGAGGGCTAAAGGGCCTAGTAGCTGTGGTCATTTCCTTGTTTACCTAGGACTCTTGTATGTCTTCAAAGGAAGAGGCCATGCATATTTAGTCATTGCTTCAGTACTCATCAGTTAACAAAGACTTCAGCCTCTTAGACTGAAACATAGAAGGGAAGTTTTAAAATAAAATGTTAAATCTGGGACTTAACACTAAGGATAAAGAGTTATTGATCCCTTAGTGTGTGTCAAGCAGTGTGCTAAATGCTTTCTATGCCACTATGCTATCTGTCAGAATTAATAGCCAGAAAAAACCTTGCAAGAAAGCACAGTTAATGGCCCTGGTTTTACAAATAAGGTTAACACAGATGTGCCTGCACCAACACTCTTCCTGTTAAATAGGATACTCCAAGACCTATGTGGAAAGGCAAGGGAATAAGACTTCTTCCAAGGGTGACCGTGTAAGACAGCGCAGGGGACGTGATGAGGCTCAGCAGAAACCATTCTTTTGCCCCATGGTAGGCCCTCAGCCTCTCAGCACGCTCTCCAGTTGTCAATCGTTGATCACCCCATTAGAGCTTTGGCTATGAAATGGCACTTCCAGTGAAGTCCTAGGTAAATGTAACATGGTATTACAGATACCTGAATGAATATTCGTTGAAACTTAGACATGGACATGGAGCCAGCTGAATTTTGGTAAACTGCTACCATGTTTAGCATTCCTAACAAAATGAAAAAATCATTCCAAGCATTAAATTTAACATAAGGGCAAATTATGTGGTCATTTAAAGCAGGTGAACAAAACCTCTTGTTGGCAAAATGTTTTAAATGTTTCAAACCATGACTTCCACATTCACACTCAACTGTGGTGTACTTACATTTCTATGTGTCAGCCCAGTCTCCCACTGCAACTAACTATTGTTAATTCTTGAAGCTTCAGTACATCTTTATTACAGTTTCATTACCTTGTACATGTAAGAAAACAGGTATGACCTTCACAGATGACAGAACTCCTATTACTTTAGGACTGAACATCACAGTTTTAATCAATTAAATCAAGCAAAGTACTAATTACCCTTATTACACATTTGTAGTCTGACTCCTCTGTAATTATACTTAAAAACACTGATGTGCATTCCAAGTACCTCAGTGACTTCCTAATTCCCAGCCTCAGAGAGGCTCACATTTTAATTATCTCGAGTTTCTAAACAAGAATATGAACTAAATCAATACCAATATCCTTACTGAAAAGTTAAATATAATTCAAAAAAATACTATTTTAGAAACCCAGAATTCCTATGGTGGGTTTCAAAGCTGTGGCCTAGATTTAAAAAAAAAAAAAAGGGAAAATAATTAAAATATTTTGAAATTAAATATTTGATCAGTATAGGAAAATTAGGCTTTTCCTAAAGCACAATGCAGGAAGAATATTTTTATTGTCAAGAACACTTCCTTATAAAATTGAGGCCATTAATATATTATTCTTTATCTCAGGACCTTGAATAAAGTTCTTGCTCAGTAAGGAACCACCATTCAAGAATAAGGACAATATTTTGTGTTAAATTTGCCTAGTAAACTTTTTTGGGGGCTGGGGGTACTGGGGATTCAACCTGGGGAGGGTTTCTATCTCCAGGCTCTACCCCCAGCCCTTTTTTTAATTTTGAAATAGGGTCTTGCTAAGTTGCTGAGGCTGGCCTTGAACCTGCAATCTGATCCTCATCCCAGGTTCCTGAGTACTGGGATTACAGGTGTACATCACCTCACCTTGCTCCTACTAAAGTTTGTAAAACACAGGATTTGCATGATTATGTAGTTGATACAAACTAAACTGAACTCACACTGCTGCCTTGCTTTTTTTCTGTAGCTTTCCAGCAGGATGGCCCATCCTATGGGTTGGAAGAGTGGAATTGGCAAGATGCATAGGTCCTGAGGTCCTGCACCTCACACTGTGCCAGAAAAGCCACTAATGTTTAAGTGTCCCTCAGAAGGGTGTCTCAAGGGACACTGTGATAATACACTTTTAAAATAAATGTTATACTATAGTAATAGAAGCCAGATGTTGTATCAGGCCCTTCATATTACTTAATCCTCCAATCGGTGATGAGGTTTAAACACTGTGATCACTGTTTCACCAGTGAGGAACTTTAGGTGCCAAGAGACAAAGTGATTCGCTCACCAAAAATCACACTGCTTAGTGCATGGGATTTGAGCCATCAGAACTCAGGAGTGGTGAGAACAAGCATGGTGTGTGTGAAGGGGCACCAAAAAACCCAATTAGGTTAATTTTTTATTTAATGCAATGTGTGAGATACACATACAAGCACCTAAGTACTTGTCTTCACTCGGCCCATTGCCTAGAATATCTGGTGGCAATGCAATGCTCTCATTTGGGGGGAGGGTATGGTTGCTAAGGAACACAGATTTCAGAGCATCATAGATTTGGGTTCAAATCTTGGTTCTGACACTTGGATTACTCTCATCAATATATTTTACCTCTCTGAGCCTTGTTTTTCCAACTAGAAAATAGGGATAATAATTCCTACTTCAAAGGATTGTTGTGTCAAGTGAGAAAGTGTTCATTAAAAAAATTAGAAAGAGAGGTACAGATAGCATATCCAGTCACCTTCTTCACCTGGGTTTTCTGTCTCCCATGACACCTCCCCTCCAGGCCTATACATGTGGATGTTTCTCTGATCTAGGTTTTGCCTGTGGCTTCTTAATATCATACACTCTTCTGCATTTCCTGTTACTGCTTTGAGTTGGACATGTTTTACCCAACCAAAATGTAAGCTCTACTAAGGCAGAAACCATGTCTATCCTATCCACTATATATGACATGGTAATGAACATCCATTCCTTCATTGAACAAGTAGTCCCTGAGATGGTACAAGGTACAAGACATGGTGACAGGTACTAGAGAAGGAGCAATAAAGCAAAATATGCACAGACATTTCCAAAAGACATACAGAGTCTTGTAGAAAAAACAACAGTGTCTTTTAGGATCTCATTGAGAGAGATTGGAAGAGAGGAAGGCAGGCATCTGTGAGGATGAGAGGAGTAATTAAGAACTAGCCAGGCAAACTGAGGAAACAGTCCCCAGGGAGCACAGTCTATTTAACAGCCTGAGTGGGTAAGTGGTCTGCATTTTGGTGCATGTGACACAGCCATGTGAATGAGCAGGAAGCAAGGGGGAGTCAGATCACACAGGCCACACAGAAGAGTGCAGACTGATCCTACCTGCAGTGGGAAGCTTTTGAACAGAAGACTGACAAGCAGTAGGTGTGCAATAAATAATATTTTAATTAAATTGCCAAGATCCAACTTGAGTGTTATGTAAGTAGGGAAAAAATCCAAATACTAAGAAAGCAAAAGCAGTATAGCATCAAAGTTCATTCTTGTTTCCACTGTTTGCCACAGAGCTTAAAATATCTTATTTTTCCTTGAAAAGTGAACATGGCCAATAGAACTTGAGATTCAGAGCTAGCATCCACTATTGACCTTAGATACAAGTTTATAAAGTAGCTTAAATCTACAAGATTCCTGCATACTAAATTCACTCCCCCCCCCCCCGTCTACATAAATTAAGTGGTCAGTATTGCAGATGCTGTCGCTTATGACATTTCTGCCAGGAAATCCAGGTATTCTGGATCTTATGGCTTTTTGCACCTTACCTGCTTCATAGGGCGAAGGGAACCAATAGTTTTCCATCCACTGAATGCGGTCCAATTTGGGATCTCATCAGGCTCAAGTAAAATTTGTCTTCCCAAGAAATTGGGTCCTTCATAAGCTATCCATCTACAAGAAAGGAAGAAAGAAACAGCAATGGGGCACTAGAAAACAAAAAAGCAACCTCTTATAAAAATGCCAGCTTTTAAACTTAGAGGGTTCATTCCTTAAAACTTCCAGGTTTGGAGATTTTTTAAAAAATAGAATTAAGCATTTTTTTTTCCTATCAGAAAAAGCAAGAAGGTCTAGGAGAAAGCTCACTGGGTTGGAGGCAGGTCTGGATTTCAGTTAGGATGCTGGGCTACTTATTTCCAAAGTGAATGCAAGGCTCTCTCCAGCTTCTAAATCCTATAATCCTTTGCTAACAAGAAGTTTTTCATACCATTTTAACATTCAAAGACATACTGTAACCTCCCATGAATACTCAGTAGGAAATATCTCCCCCACCTATGGCCACTATCACATGTCCTTTGGGCTTCTCAAAGTGGATACAACCTCTCTAGACATATCTTCTTCCACCATACCATCCACAATTTCAAAAACCACCAAGGACCACTTACATTATCCGCAAAAGTCTCCCTCTCATATTTTGACAGCTCCTTTGCAACTCCTCCCCACTACCCTTGCTTTCTTTCGACCCTGGCTTCCTTTAAGTGTGTAGAAGCACATGGAGCCTTGAAGTGAATGCCTGGAGTCTTAAGATCTATTCAATGGGACACAGTCATGTTCTTTCCCTTGCAATTGGCTATGGCTACTTTTGCACCACCATGGATGGTTGAATAATTGCCAGAGAGAGATGGCTGAAAAACTGAGGAGATTATCTGGCCCTTGGCAAGAATCATTTAGAGCCCAGCTTCAGGTAGTTTTCAAGCTGGATGGCTAAGGAAAAAAGGCTGGGATGGCCAAGAGGACCTGAAGTTCTCAGCAGGACTCAAGGTCACAACAGAGAGTGCCTTACAAAAAGTGTGTGGAAAAGGTTGCTGCCTTAGGTGGTTAGGCTGTGGCACCTGGAGTTGCAGTAGGGGCTGCCCCTGCCTGAGACCAAGGGATGTGTAACCTTGGAGATGAGATACAGAGCACCAGCAGTAGGAAAAGACAGCCTGATGATCAGAGAGGCTAGGTCAGGAACAGGCTCATCCAAGGTTTAGGGACCTTTGGATGAGTGTCCCCCAAAAGTCCATGTGCTAAAGATTTTGGTATCCAAGGAGGTGGTAGAACCTTCAGGAAGTGGAGCCTAGTGTGGGGGGTCCTCATGGCACTGGGGCTGTGCCCTCCAAGAGGATTGTGGAGTCCTATGTCCTCTTCCACTGGCTTCCTGGCTCAGGATATAAGTAGTTTTGCTCCCCTCTGTGTTCCTGCCATGGTACGTATATCATAATACTTCTATCTGAGGCTCATAGCTAAATAGGGTTGCTGATCTTAGGCTGGAATCTCTAGATTGTGAGCCCAAATCATTTTTTTATAAGTGAATTGTTTCAGGTATTTTGTTATAGTGATCGAAAGCTGACTAATGGAAGTTTGTTGTCATAGCAGTGTCTTCAGCCCTTCAGTTTTCCAGATAAAAATGTTTTTAACTTACAATGGGCAATATTCCCTAGGGACTTAGTGCAGGAAGAGACAGCAACTTGTGCATAAAGCTGTGGGCAGAAGTAAGGAAGTGAGGAAACTTGATGTATTAAAATTATGAATGCTTAGCTGGGAATGGTAGCACACGCTTGTAATCCCAGTATTTTGTGGGCTGAGACAGGAGAATTGCAGGTTTGTGGCCAGCCTCAGCTACTTAGTGAGGCCCTCCACAACTTAGTGAGACCCTGTTTCAAAATAAAGAATAAAAATTAGGGCTGGGGGTGTAGCTTGGAAGTAAAATGTCCCTGGGTTCGATCCCCAGTACCACACACACACACAAAAAAAAATTATGAAAGCTTGAGTAGAGATTACTCACCTAAACTGACCATTATCAAGAAAAGCCCACACTGTTTCCCACAACTACGGTCAGCCTTCATCAAATTATGGGCAGATGAACAAGAAAGATGAACTTCCCTTAACCCCTTCTTGCCTACACAGATCTGAACCATCAAACGGGTAAAAGGCAGTCAGCATCAGCATGACCAGAGAGAACCTCAGCCACCTCTTCAGCCTCACAGATTTTTCATATGGGCAGAGAAATTTCAGTTTTAAAATTGAGAGACGATTTTTAAGTAATGGTACTAAGAATATCTTGATCCTAATGAATTCCACAGGTGGAAAAGCTGTGTGGGCTGATGCATTAAGGCATGGCCCTCATTATCATCATGGATCAAAGATACGGCATAACATAGGGGTTGAAAAGAATACACCTTGGCTCTGACAGTAGGTGGCTATGCATTAAGTGGTATCTTGTAAGCAATTTGTAGCCCAAGAAAGTCTTTAGACAGTCTTCACTATTCTTTAATTTGCATACCAAATCTCTTATAGGCAATCTAGAAAAGTAGATAATAATCATAGATAATAATCCAAAGAGAAAAAGTAAGAATGTCATGGTAAAATAGCACCAGTTTTCCAAAAGAGTAAAAATGAAAAGAAGCTGAGAAATTTTTAGCAATGTATCAAATATCAATTTTACTTAGGAATATAAAAAGTATATTAAAATGTTATGAAAATCTTATATTGCAAGGATATAAAATTCAGTTCAAAAACACTTAGTGATGATATTCTGGAAGCTTATGCTTGGAAAGAATAAGTAATTTTATTTTAATAGACACCAAACCATGTGAAATGTTCTAGAGAAGAAAATTTAAACTTTTAAATAAGTGACTAATATAAAAGCCCAGTTATTTTTATATTGAGTTAATTTTAAATTTATATTCTTGGCTATCTTGTTGACTGTCACTTGATATTCACAGTTCATTATCCCACAATTTAAAAGCCATAAGAAATAAAAAACAATCACTTTTATATGAACCATCAGGAGCTATGTGTGTTTTTTAGTTGACTTTTGTTCCGAAACATCAGCAGTAAAGGTATACCAAAGCATCATCAAGAGTAAAGGTATACCAAACTCTCCAGAAATGGCCTGAGAAGCAGATTTTCCAGGAAGCAAACAGGGCTGCTCACTCACAGGCCTCTCATAATTTTTGTTATAAATAAATATACAAATTCATACCTCCTTTTATATATTAATAGCTTTTAATTTCTTCTTCTGAAGACAGCTTCCCAAGTTGTAAATGCACAGACCCCATGCAACTTGGATCCACCATGACTAATAAATGAATAAAAACACTGGAAGCCAGGCAAGGTCAACCAGTGTGTTTCACATGAAAACGAGAAACCTGGAGGGAGCTATTCTAGAATAAACAAG
This sequence comes from Graphiurus murinus, assembly GCA_004027655.1. Taxonomy (NCBI): domain Eukaryota; kingdom Metazoa; phylum Chordata; class Mammalia; order Rodentia; family Gliridae; genus Graphiurus; species Graphiurus murinus. The sequence goes on along the minus strand of PVLC010013176.1, from coordinate 2,925 downwards.
CTGGCAAATCAAAATACAATGAAACAGTCTTAGTCTTGCAAATAGTCACCTGCCTGAAGCAGAAAATAGCCTCGAGAAGGTGCCAACTTAATGACATTTCTCCTGAAAAGAAAGCAGGTGCAACTACGGAAGGTCATCTGGTCAACCTACTCAATGACATGTGTTCTGAGGTGACACCACTTTTCTCCCCCGAGGACTCTTCCCCCAGACCACTGCATGCTACTACATACAGGAAATAGTTCAGTCTTCTCATATTTTAAACAGAAACTACTATAACTACATTGAAAGATAAAAGAAGAACATCAATAGATCAAAACAATAGTAGGGAAATAAAAAGCAACCATGAAACTCTGTCCTAAAACAGGGACCAAAATAGACCAAGCCATTCTCTCATACTTACAATCCACTCTTTACCCACACAGACTGGGTATAGAAGTGCAGGTCCTTGTTCAAAACAGAGTTCACAGCTTCTTCAAGATGCAACTCTCTTCCCTCACAATGTTCCAGAGCAAAAAGGCTGATGGAGGGTTCTTCAAAAACCTAATAGTGCAAAAAGAAAGCATCACCACATGTGGTGGTCATATATACCTCAGTGACTTCCCAGTCTGTAGGCAGGGCACTCTGGATCCATCATATTCTCAAATGCATGGAGTTTACTGCTGTTCCCTCTAAAGACATTATAGTAAAATCCACACTGGAGAGATTCAATTTTATTAGCAATACTTATTCATTATTTTTTAAAGTTATCAGAATATGTCATAATAAAATGGACACAATACAAAGGCAAATCTGGTTCCAAACTACAATATTAAGATCTTGTGGTATTGTAATATGGACCACATACTGGTATTGCCAATGCTTTTAGCTGGCAATAAGATAAATATGGAATGAAATGGCACTCTGATTTCCTAGAATACCATAGTAGCAGTGTTTGGGAGTGCAAAACTCTAGGCTCTAGGCTTTTATACACATTCCTAGGAGGGAGATAAAAAGCATTCTTAATTTAAGAAATAGCTAAAAGACAAAGGGACAGGGGTGATTTCTCCATTAAATTAAGTATTCCCTCAACTCATGTCAAACAACAATAGAAACAATATTGTTTTTTATATTCATTAGTATGTGCAAAACACCATACTATGAAACTTTTGGGGGATGAGAAATCAAAACAAGTCATCATCCTTGTGTTTGGGGCAATACTGAATAGTAGCTAAATTAGGAGTACTGCACAGATATTGTAATACAGGGTAGAAAAACATGCCTGAGAGAGGAATGAGGAAAAGGCTAGATTATTTTTGGCAGAAGGGAGGAAGAGTCAAGGAAGCTTTATGGAAGTGGTGGTATGTGGGCTCAGTTTTTTTTTTATTGTAATAATTCGTGCATTGTAAGCATACATCTTTGTTAGGTACAAATTGATAGCGACATATGTGCACACAGTTCTCATTTGACCCCTTCCCCAATTCCCACCCTGCTCCCTCACCCTCCCTCCTTCTCAGGCTCAGTTATAAAGGTGCAACATATTTGGAAGGCTGAGAGAAAGGAGAAGGAAGGTGCTCTGTGTAAAGCAAGGAGACAAAAGCACAAGACATGTTAGGGGACCAGCAAATGGAACCATTTAGGTATACAGTCTGACAGCAATAATGTCAAGTGCTTCTCATGTGTGTCACTGAGCTGTCTATTCCCCCTACCCATACCAATGACAGAGCAGGGATAGACTTGTTGCCATAGGGGACTCCTCAAAGGTGCTTAAAGTAAGGGCTATGATTGGACTGAAGTATCTCTAACTTGGTAAATAAGAAGCAGTCCCTACACTAGCAGTAGGGACTGTGGATGGACAAATAATAATGAAGGAACCATTGAAAACCAACTGGCAGGCACTTACAAGTGGCCTGCAGAAATACCTGCACTGGAGCAAAAGGACTTACAAAAGAAGTATTTCATGAAGCATTGTTTGGAATAACAAAGAGTGGAGAATCATTTAAATGCTTATCAAGAGAGAACTGGCTAAATAAATTATGATATATTCATAGAGGAATCCTACCTCACTGTAAAAAGGAATGATGGTCTCTTCATGGAAAGATCACCAAGATATATTCTTTAGAAGCAAACATAACGTGAGGAACAGTGTAAAATTGCATATTTCGTATGCTGTAGTTTTGTAGAAAAGGAAACTTTATTCTCATACATATAGGTATACTTAATGTGTATGCATATATAAATATATATAAATATATGTATCTTTCTAAAAAGATACTGATTTTTGACAAAGGGGCCAAAAACATACACTTTAAAAAAGATAGCCTCTTCTAAAAATGGTGTTGGTAAAATGGTTAGTTATAGAAAATGGAAATAAAACCCCACTTTCTCATCTTTCACAAGAGTCAACTCAAGATGGATAAAAGACCTGGAAGTCAGACCAGAGATCTTGCATCTACTTGAAGAGGGCATAGATCTAACACTTCAACACATAGGCACAGGTCAAAACTTTCTCAACAAGACCCCAAAGGCACAGGCAATTCAAAGGAAAACCAATATGTGGGATTGCATTAAAATGAAGAGCTTCTGTGCAGCAAAGGAAACTATCAGAACCTCAACACAGAGTGTTGACAGAATGGGAGAAAATTTTTTCCAACTACTCCTCCAATAGAGGACTAATATCTAGAATATACAGAGAACTAAAGAAACTCACCACTAAGAAAACTAATTACCCAATCAAAAAATGGGCAAGTGGTCTTTTACCTCTTTGGTTAGGTTTATCCCTAAGTATTTTATTTTTTGGGATGCTATTGTGAGTGGCATTATTTTCTGGATTTCTTTCTCAGTGGTTTTATGGTTGGTGTAGAGGAAAGCTTCCGATTTTTTAAGATTGATTTTGTATCCAGACACTTTGCTGAATTTGTTGATCAGTTCTATAAGTTTTTTGGCTGA